>SNQJ01S0060739.1:0-16022 GCA_010110895.2 Picea sitchensis | reverse complement strand
GAGCCTCTGAGTGAATTCTGTATAGGATACAATCTGGTTGTGGCCGAGTGTGGTGAGCCCATGGTACCATCAATCATGGGCCTTGCCATCCAAGTACATAGTGGAAAACTTGATGGCCTCCATCTCTCTCATGGGGTTAAGCAGCAGGTAAGTATCTAGCTTCTGCACCCATGCTTGTGCTGTCATCTTAGCCGTACCATCAAAGTATGGAATCTCTATCTTCCCTGCCCTTCGCTCAAACTCAAAGTTCCCCCTGTGGTTCGTCCTAGGCTGGTTTATGAACCTGAGTTGACAATAATGGTCTAGGGAAATCTGTCTTTGAACTTTCATATCCAAGCTATAGTATTCCCTGGTACTCCTGGCTAATTGTTCCACTAAATCTTCAACTTGTTCATGCTTCCCTTGCTCATCTGTGAATGTGGGAATGTATGGTCTGGGGTTAGCTCTACTACCTGAGTGTTGGCCTAGTGGTTCATCCATGAACACTAGCATGTATGGCCTATGATTGGTATTGCTACCCATCTTCCCATGGAACATGCCACCTCCAAGACTTCCTTCGGATCCCAGTGCTTTCTCCGGGTTATATCTGACTTCCTCATGGGTTCCACCAGACCCTCCAGCCTCCTTATTCCCATACATATCAGGATCTTTGCCTTGATGGGTTACTTGCATCAGAAGGTCAGTTATCCTAGTTTGGTTCTCGTTCATTTTCTGTCGATTCTCATCAACTTTCTTCAAGGTTTCAGAGATTTCGGCCTGTCTCCTTCTGTTGGTTTCCTGATACTCATCCAACTACCGGACCAATGTGCTTTCTATGCGGTTCATGTTTTGCTGGAACTTACCAAATTTGGCTACTAAGAGAGCCAATCCCTGAGGCTCATTGTCGTCTCCTAACCCTTCCATTTCTACCTTTGTTTCACTGTTGTTTTTCTTCCTCGGACCCATACCAATTCCCCTGTACTTCTACATGCACCGATCTCTCCACAGGTTTGGAGGATCGAGGCTCTGATACCACTCTAATGGTCCCTAGCCAAATTCTTTCTTGGAATCACTAACTACTACTAATTTATTGAGTTATTAAGTGCATACAAGATTCATCAACACATGGAGATCACAATATATTCAAGATGTAGAAGCACAAGAAAAGGATCGACCTTTTATTGCCTTGGAGCAATGTAAGATCAATACAACATATGGTCGTTCTGGCATAAACCTTAGATGGTAGTGCAAGCAATAGATATGAGCTGCTACCAAATGCTCCAGACAATACAAAATAAGCCTCCAAAGAAATTTGGATATACAATAAGGAGACTGAATCAAGTAGATCTAAGCCATACTAATGCTCCAACCTCCAAAGTGGAAAGTGCCAGATCTGCTAGAATCTTGAAACCACAGATAGATTCTTCCACTGCTACCAAGGGTGTCCAATCATCCCGAGAAATAATCCAAATGATAGATGAGACGAAACTGTAATGAAAACCTAGATGTCCAAATTCCAAATCCACTCAGAAATATGCCTAATTATAGATCGGGCAACTGTAAGGAAAACCCAGATGTCCAAATTCCCAAATCCACTCTCAAACCCCGTAGATCTGAATTCTCCACTGAATGGTGTGCCCCACTCGATGACTAAAACCCTAGCTGGTTCGACCCTAATGTAGGAGGCCTCCAAATGCTCTGAAACTCTCCAAGAATATAGATCGGGCTATGAGAATCTCGTGGGAGAAGTTTCGGGCTCATATCTCAAGCAGATCTCCCTAGATCTGAGTTTTACTGAATCACAGGATGTCCCCTATGGCTCCATGACGTCCCAATCTGCAGACAAATGTAGAATGATGATGACCCTCCAGAAAATACCTCAAACTAATGGTCTTGCCCTTGCAAACAAAACCCAAATGTCGGAATGGCTCCAGGCCCTTAGGATAAGTTGGATCGAACCTCCCTCGATAAGCTGGCCCTGAGACTAGAATGGTGTGGAGGAGTCTTTCATCCCCGAGACCAAGCTGTGGAACAAGGTGAGTGGATATTTCACCACTGAGTTGCTCACAAGGGTTTGTACATAAAAACCCCCAAACTAAATGATCAAGATCAATATAAAATGCTAATCCAATACCAGAATGAATAATAGGTACACCTTAGCCTCTTACTTATACTTTTCCTTCTAATTCTCTGTTGAGTTAGGTTAACTCCCAGGGTTAATATTCTATTCTTCTATTGAGTTATCTTTTACTCCTTTATCCTTTTCCTTTCTTAAGTCAACTTAAAAATATAACTTTTAACTTCTTGACTTTCCCCCCCCTCAGTGTGAGACTATGACCTAGTGTGGGTTGCTAGGCCACTGAGTCTCCTCATCACCTCTCTAAGAGGTGGGGGACATAACACATCCACAAAAAAATCCCAAGTGGGCTCGACCCCATATATTCCAGACTCCTCTGTGGAATTCTTCTCCCAGTAAGTTTCCCACCAATGTTTGACATGGGGGAGAGCCTTAAGGAGTGTTAAGTTGATCTTTTCCTTGTCGGAAAAATTATGAACAGAGAAATAACCTTCTAGCAAATTTAACCATTTATCTAGGGCATCTGCATATATTTGACCTTCAAATACGGTAATACCAAAATTAACCTGTACCTTGAGAGGCGATGTGCCTCCAAAGTGGCTTCTTGATGAAGATACACCTGATGCTATCGACAGGCGTTGAAGGATGTGGGAAAAATTCTCCATCATTTTGTCCCTCTGTCGCATGAGAGCTTGCTCAAGCAACAGACTGATAGGATCGTCTGCTCCGTCATTTTTATTTTTGTCCACCATTGAGGGTTTCTTGGGTGTGTGAGAGCGATTGTCCTCAAGAGAGACAAGCTCGAGACCCAACTTGTTATACTCGGACCTCGTCGGGGACATGCACTAAAAAACGATCAAGAGCAACCTGCTATGATACCACTGATCCGGATTATTTTTGGCACAAAATGAGAGCGGAGATATAACACAGAAATATTCAAAGATATTTCAAGAGAGACAACAATATAACAGAGATATAGTGGAAATATAACAAGAGTCACAGATATACAGTGATACACGATTTCTATTAATGAAATAAATGTATAGAGACTGTGAAAGTACAGAGTGAAAGACTCGCTAGAATGGTGGTAGCTTATCTCTGAGAAGAGATGTGATGGCTACTCGCATCCTTGAGAAGATGATTAAAATGAGGCTCTGAAGGCCTTTTTACAATAATCAGGAATTCCAAAAACCCTAGACATCCAAAAACCTAACCCTGGGAGATGAAGCGCCAAAAGTCATGTGGGCCCCGTTTGGGTAAGTTGGTGCATCCACTTCCCGAGGTCGTAACTTTTGCATACGATCTCTGTTTTAGTCGTTTGATAGCTCGTTGGAAATATCTATCCGATAACTACAACTTTTTGGTGAGAAACATGATCTATGATCCATGTTGCTCCCCGTTTTGTCAAAAAACATCGTTTAGGGCCTCAAAATGGCCCCAGAAGTTAAAAACTGCTAAAAATAGTAAATTACCAAAATTGCCAAAAACATGTTTTGGGCTAGTTGGAGAAGGTGGGTGGCCACCGATATCCACCTGGATCATATTTTTTTCTAGATTTTCCGTTTCATCTCATTTCAGCTTTAGAAGATGATCTACAGAATAAGAAGGATAGGGATTATATTTCCAATAGACTTCTCTATTCCTGTAGCAGAGTTATTATAGAATCAGTTCAATCCCGTTATTTCAATTTAGTAGCACATCTAGTTCCATATCTTGTACCAAGAACCAAAAACTAAAATTTCCTTCTTGAAGTCCAAGCTTTCATGAAAGCAAACTTGAGGTAAAACCACTTTTGAAACTTGTTATTTTGTTAAAAATGTAGGAAATTATGATAAGATACTACTATAATCTTGGCATTCATATATCTCATGATACCATTTCATTTTGTTTCCATTCACTTTGTAACTTACCTATTTTATATGCATCGTATCTCATCCTTAACCCTCTCATCATTCTACTCTACCATTGTAAAACCATTCCCTTTATTCATGATCCTTTCCATTTTGATCCAACATGATATAATATGATGATACTTTAACTATAATGAGTATTATGGCATTTGTTTTTTCTTTTTTAAAAGGAAATCAAGATACAAATATTGTTCATTGGGATAGAAATTCATAATAAAGGATTCCACTCTGCAAGATAAGGGCATAGAGAACTATTCTCCATCATAAGATATGTCACAAGTATGGCTAAAAAAAACAATAGAAAAACATATACAATTTCCTATTCAATATGTTATCTAAAGTATCATCAAATACAAATATATAGAAGTAAAATATGACAAAGATAAGCAAAAAGATTTTGTAGGTGTCTTTAAAGCAGGTTTGAAAAGGATGAGAAATCAGTTCTTTGAACATGAATCTTTTACACATCACCTTATTGACCTACCGTGTCCATACTTGATCATTTTTTTACTGTCATACAAAGTATGCTAAACCCATTAAGCAAGTATAGTCAAAGTAGATCAGGTTTTCTTGATTATGAGATCATAAGTTCCCTACTTCAATGGCATGAGGACATGACCAATATCAAGTGTGGGGGAGATCTTGGGCCACCAATATGTCATCTTTTACTGCCATTCGAATCATTCCATTTGATAATTTTACCTCACCCTTCACAAATTTATTTCCATTCCTACCATACATCTTCACAAAAGAACCATGGTACACCCCCATATGATCAAGTGGTTAATTATAATGTATTTCCTTCATTTATAGTGAATTAATTAGAATTATAAGTTGGTTTGATAATTATGGTTTTATGAGTTCACTAATGTGATTTTGCAACAGTGAGTTCCAGGTTTCCTGCAACATAGTTCAGTTCTTCCAGCACTATCATTGTTTCTCATAATTTTGTGTGTCCAATGGAGAAACACGCACATAGATATCATAGTCGATGCTTCTATATGGTTATGTGTCCATCAAATCATTCCCAAGTCGCACATGTGAGTCTTCAATCACTTGGTCAAAGTTATGATCAAAATTAATAATCAGTTCCAAGTAGTCAAATTTCGACACAAGTTTTAGGTAGATGAAGATAGTTCTCGAAAATTAAAAAGATGGGTTTTGTGCAGAATCTACCAAATTGAGAAATGAAAAAGAAGATTCCAAAATTCAAGATGGTTTGTGAGATTAGGAGGTTTCTTCACAAAGGAATTTCCCAGATTTTCCTGTTGCGACAAGTTTTCAATTTCTTAATTTGTAAAACCCACATTGGATTTGCAGTTAGTTCTAGGATTGGGGAATTGGTTCTTATCCTCCCCATTGAATCTTTTGTATAAATATATCCTTAAATAACATTACAAGAGGATCAATTGTAGAAGGAGAATTTCATTATGGAATGGAAGACTGGTTTTTATGCATGCAATCTGCTTATCTCTTGTGTTTGTAAGTATGTGAAAGGGGTGGCTCTGAGTGAAGGAAGGCCTCCCTTCATCTCATAATCATGCCTCATTTAGATTTTTTTTCTGCATTTTCATTTATGCAGTTTCTTTATGAATTTTTATTTTCTGTAGCAAGAAATGATGCCTTAGTGTGTTTGTGTATTTAATAGATTTGTGTATTATTTCTATTTTATGAGTAGAATTCATTGTTCTTCGTGAATACGAGTATGAAGTTACATATTTTATATACTTTGTTCTGTATCAAGTACTCATTATAATATTGAACAAATCTGATTTCACTTGGTGTGATTAGAATTTCAAGATAAATGATTGTGTAAGGAGATTTGATTGCAATTTGTTTTCCATTTGGAGTATTATTTTTGATTTAATATCTTTCATGAACATTTGATTAAAATCATTAAGTGGGAGAACATAGTACTATTGATCACAAATTTTGTAATCATCCTTCATTTCGACCTTAGAAGCTCAGGACTTGAATATAATCAAATCCATGAAATGATACCTTCAATTTAGCTTAGTTTCATATTTCTTTTGATAGATGTATTTTTTAATATTGGTTACTTTCATCTAATTGAAAACCATAGAGTATTGTCTAGTACAAGGAAAATGTATTGGGCCTATTTTTCTATCTTAGGGATTCACAAGTTAAAATAAGTGACAAGTTCATAATGTTGTTTCTTATGGTTATGTTGCAAGTTGATTTCATATATTTTGACACACTTTAAGATTCAGATCTGCATATATTTTTCCTATCACCTCGTAATTTTACAAACTCAAATTGATGATAAATGTATCAGAAACTATTACATTATAATTTGAATAACACCTCTACTAGAGTATCGTAACCCATGAGGATGGAAGGATTAGTGAATGCAGTAATATAAGATAAAAAAAATTATGAGGATGTTATATGATTGGATGCACCTAAATCTTGGATCCATGCATTGGGAGAAGAATGAATAGAAATTAAATCATGAGAACTAACTCTTCTATTTGGTGGTTGGTCTCCTGACTTCTTCTTGGAATTCTTGGGAATGTAATACCCAAGATCATTTTGTTAAATTTCCTTTTCCATGATATCTATTTTATTTTTCATGCATGTTGATTCAGGATGGTAGTCATGGTTACAACAACCGCATTTATACTTCCCTTTCTTTCCCTTTCCACCTTTGGACTTGACAAAATCATTGAAGGGTGTAGAATTGCCTTCCTTCTTATGTTCATAATGCACCTTTCCCTTTTATTTTTTCTTGGACTTCGGATTGGATTTTTTTCTACGCTCATGCATAGCAAGTGCATGCACATTGGAACCCTTTATTGTCCCCATTTTGATGAGATTATCTTTCTTGTTGTTCCCGAGTTTATACTTTAAGGTTGTAAAGCATACTGTCAAGGCATCCATAAAGGTAAAGGTAATTAAAAGGTAAGAATAAAAAAGAAGAGTAAATCAGAGTCAGTTTCTCAACTTCCTCTGTCTAGCTTCCTGTTGTTCTTGGATGCTGATATCTCTCTCAATACCAGCCCATGAACGTTCTAACTCATCCTGGTTAGTTGTTGTTTGCAGAATAGTGTTGAAAAGGTTTAAAGCAATGCTAGTTTGATCTTGGCAGCCAAGTTCTATGTTGGGTTGTCTATTACTTGGGACAGTCATGGAAAATAAAGTTTTAATTAAAATTTTAAAAGTTTTTGATAAATGTTTTCTTCAGTTTTTAAGGGATGAAAATAGGAAAAATAGTTTTAGAATTCAAAATGATAATATAATAAAAGTTAAGGTCGTTTCCTGGACTTGAAACAATTTTGAGAATAGTAAAATAACAAAGAAATATTGCTGAGAAAATATGAGGCTTTAATGACGAAAGAATCTCATATTGTAACAGGAAGTAAAGAGGAAAACATGATTTCTAATGAAGTGTTAAATATAATCATTCAAATGATCTACAGGTCTTAAAATTACTGATAGCAATTTCAGAGGAAAAGCTATAAACAATTTGATAACCAAATCAATTAAAACTACAAAAGATATATGAAATAAACTTATAGTTGATCATTCATTAGAAGGACATTGAAAGAGAAACATAAAAATTGTAAACAGGGTTAAAGAACACATAGCTTCAAGTTGATAGAATTCAAAATCTCGTCTGCATTATTTATATCACAATGGATGGAAAGTTTTTTTAATACAATCGTCTCTCTCCAAAACAAAAATCCCTTTCTCAGTCTCCTGAAAATATATTTATACATGATCACCAAATATTTTTCCCGTTGGTGATTAACCAACTTCCTAAGACTACGGTTACATGGATGAACAATGTCAAATCATTTACATTTCTTTTCTAACTTCTTTATCATTTTAATGACAAAGAGTATCTCATGTCTGTGTTGATGAACCTGCTCCTTCTGCTTTAAAACAATGAATACATTTGCCCAAAAACTATACTAAAACTCTGGGAACTTCTAGAATATCCTTTGCTTCAAATAAGAAAAACATTCTCTACAATTCTGGCAGGCGATCTTCAATTATTTTCCTTGTGAACTTAATAGTTTGCAGCGTTATGTTCGGCATCACTATCCATTTGTCGATTTCGGTGACATTGATTACCTTTATTTTTGGGATCTCCACCTGCATTTCCTCCAACTCTTCTTTAAATCATAACTGATGCTTGAAAATATTAATTTCCCCTAACAACTCGGGATAGTCGTTTTTTCCAATGTTCAAAGAATATTTTTCTAAAAGATCAAAAATTCCTTGACAATCATCATTGACCTCTCTAGTTATTCTTTTATTTTCTGCAAGGTCTGCCTCCCACACCTTGAGTATTACATCTCCTTTAATCTACTCTGAGACCGATACTTTTTGCATCTTTTCGACATCCTCCTTTGTTGAAAGGGCCACTGCTTTCTGGAAAGTCGTTCTGGTTGCCTTAACTTCTCCTTCTTTTTGAAGAATATTCTCCAAAGATTTATTTGTTTCCTGAAAGTAATTCTGGACAACTTCTAGATTTAAAAACACTCCCTGTTGTTCCTCTTCTATCTTCAAATGTATTCCCAATACCTGGGCCTGGAAAATTTCAAGCTCTACCACTTGATTTGAAATGTAACTAATCTTATCTTGTAATTGTTTATTTGTTTCTTCTTGCTTTAAGACCTGTGCCTGAGTGACCTGTATTTTATGATTTTCTTCCTCTAAGCTTGTTTTCATTTTCTGAATCTTTTGAATATCATTTAATCTAGCTTGTTCTAGACCTTTTTTTATTCCCCAACTAATATTTCTTTCGGTCTCTTTCAATTGACCATGTAGCTAAGCTATCATTTGGTCTTTCTGTTCCAACATAGATGTCAAATTGCCCACAGAGTATATATTCTCCGACACTAAAGATCCCATTGTGCCTGCTATCTCTATAGCGAATTCTCCCTCTTTAAGTTTTTGTCCATCTATAATGATCCTATGCTTTTTAACCATCATATCTCCTCTTGGATGAATTTCCTGTTTAAGGATTGCCTTTCTCTTTTTACTGAAAAAATAATTGGATGAAGGAATCTCATCCCTAGAAATAGGCTCAAGATCACTAACATACAGAGCTCCCTCGTGGGGGTTTCCAAAAGTAGACTTAAATGGAGTCAAGGAAGTAATGGGACTTCCAAGTTCTGTCGATGTTGTTCCTCCTACCTTCTTCGAAAAACTCTCAGGGATTTCTGAAGGTGTTTCCAACTCCTTTCCTTTCCCTGCCTCTGATTCTTCTATCTGAGGAACACCTGTTTCCTGTGAAGGCATCTCACCCTCCTTCATTTTTCCTTTTGTATTTGTTTTATCCTGTACATTTGTTTCAAAGCCTGGGGGAGGCCCTTCCTGCTCTAGAGGAGGGGTCGAAGATTCACCCTGCAGACTCTTTGGTAAACAACTTCATCTATGACTCTTGAATGACATGAAACCAACCTGTGAGTCAGGTGACATGACATATACCCTATTCAATACTTCTTCATAGTTTTTTACCTCCTTGAAAATATCATCATAAAAAAATGTTTCGTGCTCATAAGATATTAAATTACAGTTCATCAAATGTCTACTTACTAATTGATAAGGGTCATGTTTTTTGTGCTCAATATTCATCAGTTTTATTTCTTCTAATGCTTCAGGCTCTACTTTGGAATGTCCAAGGTTTAGTAATGAAAATTTCTTGACATACATAGGGAAGGTTGGCCAAGATTTCTTTTGAGCTACTTTTAGCTCTATTCCAATACCACCTTTCACTATTTGATGTGCTACCTCCCTCAATACCAATCTGTCTGGGAGGAATTTCAGAAGTGTGTGAGGGGGGATTGAGCATCCATAAACCTTAACATAAGAAAATTTCTCATCAATAAACCAGTCTACTATTGCTTTGAGATTTCCTGAGACAGACTCAGAAATACGAGGGGGTTCACAACCATGCAACATTTTATGCATTGGAATTATTATAAAATGACAAATTTTGTAAAATGCATTCTTATCATTTTCTTCCCAAAGTGTAGAATGATATTCATGAATGGGCTCGGGGAAAATTATGTTTCAACTCCAATTCATCAAAGGAAAAGGAGTCATAAATAAAACTGCGTCCATAATGTACGCTGACATATAAAAGGCCACCGGTTGACCTTTAGATTTCACAACTCTGTAGTTTGAAACTTCTTGAGCTAGATTATTAGATAGAATTTTACTCCAGTTGAAAGTGAATCCTTTTGAGGCTTATTCTAAAAAGGGCACCCAATCTGCATGAAAATGGCAGGGATCCTTTCTCCTGAAAAATCTACACAACATAATAGCTACATAGACCATGTACTCATTCAAAGATGTCGTGGCATAAACCCATGGGTATCGGCCCTAAACTTTGATGGACATCTCGACCAATCTCTAATTAAATTGGGATAAGTTCAGTCTACCTCAATACACTCTTTCCTTTGAAATTCAGCTAAAAACACATCTTTAAAAGTGTACCTAGGATTCGGTGAGAGCTTATACATTACTTGTATATGTTATGGCTTGAACGAGCTAACAATGACCCCTTGATTATTTAATATCCTCCTCATCCGAATATCAACCTTTTCTAGTGCCCAATTGATCATACCGTTATATGCCAAAAGCCGAGGGTGCGCCGCGATCTTATGAAGCTCTGATTCTGCTATATCCCGAAAGTGATTATTAGAATTAGTATGAGAATTATTGAAATTGAATTCTAGGAGTTCATAGATTTGTGTCCAAGATTTAATGGAATCGATAGCGTGTGGCGTAGTGTCAGATATGATATCTCCTTCCTGTGTATCTTCACCTTTCTTCGGTGCCTCTTTAGGTGCCATGACTTTAAGCTGGATGGAAAACCTG
This sequence comes from Picea sitchensis, assembly GCA_010110895.2. Classification (NCBI taxonomy): domain Eukaryota; kingdom Viridiplantae; phylum Streptophyta; class Pinopsida; order Pinales; family Pinaceae; genus Picea; species Picea sitchensis. The sequence continues at coordinate 5,201 of SNQJ01S0060739.1, read as the reverse complement.
TCATATAAAAGGAATGTATGAGCTCGGCTGAATGCTTCTTGAGCTTGATAGAATGAAACAAAAAATGTTGCGAAACACAGACCTTCAAATTCTCTTTTAATTCATTTAACAATGACGGGACTGACGCAACTGACAAGAATTCAAGACATTTAATGTGGTAGATATTTACTGAGATACACATTAGTGTCACATGTCACTAGTTATTCTTTATTTAAGTGGCCACATTTTGGCGCTTTTGAATTCAAAAATCGAAGCATTTCATTCAATCGGAAAATGAAATGTGAACGAAACCTAAAAAGATTGATTATCATTAATCATGTTTTTAAAACAGAGTTAATTTGTACTAATCACAGATTAAGAGTCAAGATTTCGTGTTTCGGATTTCGGGGATCGAGTTGACAAGAGGTATGTTATCACTGAATCTCGACTTCCAAAATCGCGAAATCACGATAAGATTAATTAAGACTTAAATTCATTTTAGCAAAATAATTGATCGATATTAAGTGTTTCGGGATTTTGGGGATCGTTTTAACTGGAAGTATGTCATCGATGAATCCTGATTTCCAAAATCGTGATATGATTAACTTAGGCTTAACTAATTAGGATTAAGGACTAAATAGAATTAATTCAGATTAACATAGATTTTGAGTCGGGATTTCATGTTTCGGGATTTCGGGGATCGAGTTGACAAGAGGTATGTTATTGCTGCATCCTGATTTCTGAAATTCTGAAATTGCGACATGTTTAAATTAGGACTTAATTCCATTTTATTTAACTAATTAATTAGGATTAAGGATAAAACAGGATTAACAGTTTGACGCAAATTATGGGTCGAAATTTCATGTTTCAGGATTTCAGGGATCTTGTTGACAAGAGATATATTATCGCTGAACCCCGAATCCCGAAATTCTGAAATGATTAACTTAAGCCTTAATTAATCATGTTAGTGAATTAATTAATCAGAATTAAAACTAACTCTCATTCTTTCGGGAAATCGGAGATCAAGATTTCGTAATTCAATATGTATTGAAATATATGTTCTTAGCAAACCCCGAATCCCAATTTTTTTTATTTTTATTTTTAAAGTTAATCTTAACTCCATTAAGTTTAAATCTTATCATGATTAAAATAACTATATAGAAAATGCATCGGGATTCTTATAACATTTTAGGTTTTTTTTCCTTTTATTATTTAAAGAATAAATGTTTTCGGGAAATTGGTACCGGGTGCTTGGGAATGATAACGAAGCTTATGCTTTATGAAAAGGCGAAACCCGAAAAAGGAAAATTTAGGTCTTAGGGATAAGAATTTTAAGAATTATTTCAACATAGGCTCCAACTGGGGACCTCGTCTCCTTGTGGGACGAGGAGAACATGTAGACTTAGTGCCTTTATTGGGTTAATGGAGTCAAGGGTTTATCTCTGCAGAAATTGCTACGGAAGGGGATACAGAGGAAAAAGAGATTTCATCCTTACTTCTGAAAGTCTTTTCAAAACTCTCATTGGTTGTAAACTCGGTTGTAGTCTCATTCATGATATTCTCCTTCTTTTTACTGAAATTAAGTTAGCGTTAAGATGATCAAAACAATCCTAGGAAACCCAACAGATTTTGTGGCTTTCGGCTTGCATCAAACGAAGAAGAATTCATATTTTTAATTGGGGATCCCTGTCTGAACTTGGAATGTAGATCCGGTTTTGAAAAAACTGGTAACTAGAGTAGAGTGATATTTAAGTATGACAGCCTTACAGATACCTCAGATATTGCTTCACTACCAGCGAGCCTGTTCAGTACCCTGGTGAAGTTATATGTCCCTTTTTACTGAATTTCCTTTCACCACTTCGAATCCGAATTATGCATTTAACCTCAGATATTGCTTCACTACCAGCGAGCCTGTTTAGTACCCCAGTGAAGTTATCTGTCTTTTTATACTAAGACGAGGGAAATCATTTAAATGAATTTCCTTTCATCATCTTTTGGACTATATGGGGGCAATCAAATATGAATTTCCTTTCACCATCTGTCTTATATTTTTCTTTTTGAATATGAAGTGGGGGAAATTAGTGGTACTTAATATACTATGGATGGTATTTGTGTAAGAATTGCAGTGGAGGTCTGTCAACTTGTTTTGATTAATCTAGATCAACCTTCTCTCAAATTTCAAAACACCTTAGTCTGCAGAGAAAAAGGGGAAGATTAATTTCAGGGATCTTCCTTCGAGCAAGCTTAATTCCTTAAAAAAATGTTAAGAAACCTAGGAGAGTTAGGATCGGCGTAAGCATAACTTTGTTTAGTCGGGGAGTGAGGAGCTATGAGGACTGGTCTACCTTTTAAGAATTGTTTTTTAGCTTCAAAATTTAAGACGTAATCTCTTCTCGCTCTGTGGGAAACTCGGAAAGAAGCTATATTTTTTTTTTAAGAAGACAAACTGAGGGTAGAAAGAGGGGATGTGGAAAGACCTGGAAATCAAAAAACAAAGGTCATAAATCAAACCCAACTCTTGGAACTCTTTATCAGAGATGTTTATTTTAATTACCTCTTGTCTTATTCTAAGTGAAACCTTTAAGGCCTAGATTTTGAAAACATTCCTTTAGTGACTTATCATACTTGCAGGACAATCACCACACTCTTTATAAAAAACCTTTGTTTGACGAAGATAGACTTTCCTGGAATTCACATCTTTGCCTTACCATTTTCATTTTCTTTTGAAATAACAGAAAATCTTATCTCACCTATTTTGGCAAATTTATCTTCCGCTATAAGGCTGTCTGTTTGCTACTTTCACTTGTCGGGTTACTAGCCAGAATCCTATAAGGGAACAATATGAAGAGTATCAGGGATTTTAAAAGAATTGAATTCATTGAGAAATTTGTATCCCTACTTCTAGAAAAACATTAACCTATTTTATTTTTTATTTTTATTTTTTTATTTATTTTTATTGACAGAATGAAAGTAGACTTACCAAAAAAATATGAAAAAAGAATAAACAAACCAGTATATACAGTGGGAATTCTGGAAATCAACTATTCCGTATAGTGTTTTAAATAACGCCCATTGACAGGGGCATTCATGATTTTACCATCCAATTTTTCTAGCAGAAACGAATTCTTTCCTTCAGGAGATGCAACCTTGAACGGTTCGTACCAGATGTGATTGAATTTATTGTGTTTCACCGAGTCTTCCTTCCTAGCATCCCATTTTAAAACCAAATCTCCGGGGAGAAATTCCCTATCTTTGGCCTTACGATCAAATAGTGCTTTCATGTCATCCTGGTATTTTTGCAGCCTTTCATCTACTTCGGCCCTGTGTTGTTGGACTTCAATCAATTGATTTATCCTTCTTGTGACAAGATTTGGTTCCTCCTTCTCATCTTGCCAAAGTTTCATTATAGGAAGCGCGAGATTTATAGGCAACACTACATATGTCCCGTATACCATTTGGAAGGGGGAAGTACCAATAGACTTTTTCATGCCTATTTGATTTTCCCACAAAGCATATTTCAAATGCACATGCCAAGATTTATTATTTTTTCTCAACACTTTCTTGATTATATTGATTAGGATTTTGTTTGAAGACACGGCCAGACCATTTCCCTGAGGGTAGTATGCCGTGGAATGACCAAGCACGATATTATATTTTTGGTAGAAACTGACCATAGCAATAGATTTAAAAGCCTATGCGTTATCTGTGACTATCTTTCAGGGGCAACCAAATATAGACAAAATATTTTCTTCTAAGAAATCTATTACCACCGAATCATTAGCCCTTCTAGTTGGAATAGCTTCCACCCATTTGGTGAAGTAATCTGTAGCGGTCAGGATCCATCTGTGTTGAGAACTAGAATGAGGATTAATTTAACCTATGAAATCTAATCCCCATTTCTGGAAAGAAGCTTCCCTTTTGACTGGAACCAATGGCATTGCTGGGAGTTTATGCTTTCTTGAAAACAATTAGCAAGGATTGCAAGCTCAGACCTTGGCGTTGACGTCAGAAAAACGTTTGGGCCAATAATACCCTACTCTTAGGATCTTATAAGCCATTTCCCTCCACACACTCCTTCGTGAAATTGGCTTATGACCTTTTCTGTTTCTGATTCGACCAAACAAACCAATAGGAAGCCAAGTGGGTTCTTCCAATATAATAGTCTTTCAGAAATATAGTACTTGACCGCATGCAGCTTTAGCGTTCTGGCTTTAGATGGGGACAAGTCACTTGGGCACTTCAAGGTCAACAAGTAGGACACTATGTCATTATACCAATTTGATGAAGAAAAATTCTCTTCGATTCTAATTTCAGCTATTTGTTCATCAAGTTCATTCATGTCTACACACTCTTCTTCTCCCTATGTGCCATTTATTTCGAGATCTCTTAAATTGGATTCAGCTAAGAGTTTAGCTAAACTTTTCCCCTTTACTAGTTTCGTTGGTTTTATCTCCAAGTCGAATTCTTGGATTTTGGCAAGCCACCGTCCTCTTTTTCCATCACTGTCAGATTGAACCAAAATATCTTTTACGGAGCTAGTAGGTACATACGCAATCACCTTAGAATGCAACACATAGGTTTTAAAATCCTTTAACGTCTTCACCATAGCATACCCTTGTTTTTCTATTATATTATATCTGAGTTCGACATCTCGAAGACTTTTGCTAAAAAAGGTTATCGGTTGCTCGAATCCTTCTTCATTCTTCTGAAGGAGTACCGCTTCAAGTGTGTGTTCGGAGGTGAATGAGAAAATAAGAAAATCCTTGAGATAATAATGGCTTGTTAGTACAGGTGCCTCGCTTATAACTTTCTTGATGCGTGCAAACGATGCTTTAGCTTCCACTGCCCATTTCACTTCGTTGTTTTTCTTCAGCATATTTGTGATCAATTTCACGATTTCAATAAAGTTTGGAATAAATCTTCTTAAAAATTTATTTTTCCTAAGAATGACTGAATCTCTTTTACATTCCTAGGAATACTTATTGTGTCTATAGCTTCAACTCTTTTAGGGTCAATTCTAATTCCATCTCGAGACTGTTGGATTACTGAGAGGGGGGGTGAATCAGTAATAGAGCAATTTAATCCCTTTTAACCATATAATCCAAGTGCTATATCAATGAAGCATTATTATCCAATAACTACAAGGTAAATAAGAAATGAACAAATGAACAATCATACACATACACAGTACACCAATGTTTTACGTGGAAACCCAAATCAGG
>SNQJ01S0060738.1:0-42132 GCA_010110895.2 Picea sitchensis | reverse complement strand
AGTCGACAGTCTGATCTGAACGTACGGGCAGGGTATCGAGCCTGAAATCAACTAAAAGGCTTCCACGCATTAATTGTGGATTTACCTTCAAGCGATCCCCATAATACGATCTGACCACCACAATCAGTTAAACCACGGAGGGTTAGTCCCCGTAGCTTACCCGAATATGACCTCGTCCGTAACCCCTGTGTGAGAGGGGGATCCCAGGCAGACTAATACGACAATTGGATTTAACTCTCCCTACCGTAGGATGCTAATGTTTGTTTGGAGAAACTTTGGAGATTTATGCTCACAGCCTAATCCAAAGTACTAAACCTATTCTATTGTTGGTGGAGGATCCTAGAAAAGAAAAAGTTCTAGATAACTTTTAATTAGCATTGATTTTATAGTTGTTCTTTACTCAAAAGGGGTGCATGGAAGTGAAACGAATGGAATTATGACTCAGTCCCAACAATGCATCAGAGATGATAAGTATTCATTTATTTTCTATGAACATCTATCTAAGGGAGAGAGAGAGTTCTTTTCACTAACAAGCACTAATAAGGAATGTCTTCAATCAATTCTTTTTCTCAATCAAATCCTGATGTGATGCTACAACTTTTGAGATGCCTTCTAACATGCACAATCAATCATGAAGATGCTTTTTATTGTTTTCATATGAATAATGATCAATTCAACACAATGCTCATCTTGCTAATTATCTTCTCGTATGAATGAAAATCAAACTAGAACAAGCAAGAATCATACAAACAATACACCCTCTCGTCGTAATCAAAAACGAAAAGTGAAAGAAAAGAAACAATCAAAGAGAAAACAAACTTCACACCCAAAAGAAAAAATTGAAGAACAATGATCTTGACTAAAATCAAGATGAAGAGATCTGTAGACCTTTGATGACCTTCACCAGGGTTTTTACTCAGTTAAACGGAGAGAAAGACAATGCATGGGTTTCGGACTCCAATCAACAGAAAAACTCAATAACAATAGTGAAGAAGGCTACAAAATCCAAATAGTAAGATGTTCATTCTTCAAAAAGACATATGTCAAGGCTAGAAGAGAATAAGCATTGACTCACAAGGTTACTCAGCAGGAGAGACACAGAGGCAAAACCCAGAAAAAGAAATTCTGGAAGGTTTATTGGCCAAAGGAGGGTTGGCGCTCTGTTGTTAAAGGCAAGGAGCATTATAGCGCTCTGTGAAATGCTATTAGGGAGCGTTGGCTCTCTATTAACACTGGGACAGGGGCGCCAGGTTCACAAACTCCCAAAAATGTCAAAAAATTCCAAAAATTGCAATTCAAACTCGACAACTATGCTGAGTATGATGGGGTAGGGAGCCAATCAGCTCATGAAACCAATCAAAATAGGAGTGAACCAGGTCTGAAACAATCAAGGGGTAGAACAAGGTCAATGAGGAGAAATCAAAACAAGAAGTTTTGATTTGAGGCTATCTCCCCAGTATGGTCGCCAGTTTCTGTTGTAGGAAAATCTCCCTGCGGATAGGTAGATGACCTCAAAGAGCTTGACCTTAACTCTAAGACAAAAAATGCTTAACATGGACACTGAGTTCCTTTCAAATCTATTTAAACTAACACATGAGAAGGAAGGATAACAGAAGTACCTTTTTATCGACGTTTGTCCTTGCACGCTCCGAGTTGCTCTTCAATCCTTTGCTCCTTGCTAGATCCTGTGGACAAAACAAGATACAACCACTTCCTACTCTATTGATATTAGCTTGAAAACAGATCTATAAATTAATGATAAGTTCATGTAACATCAGACACAAACTAGAAAGAAACAGGCCAAGCGTGTCATATTAATGAGAATAACGACAGCATATTAATGAGAATAACAACAACAGTACTTACAATCGTAGATGCGAATGCGACAGCTTCGTCAAGTCCCCTTCGTCTAACCCTTGCCTGAAAGATCCACAACCTGGATAGCAGTAGCTTCACTGATCACTCTCCTTTGGCTGACTGTGTGTTTCTTATGAGATCATAAGTTTCATGCTGGTAATTCTTCCCCCCTTTCCACCATCATAGAGCCTGCTTTTATAGGTTAAGAGGAGCTTAACCTCTTGAGTTATCTTTAGAACAAGTTGGGAACCTTCTCCTTAGATCAGGGATCTCTTGATGAAACCAAGAATTCAAATACAACTTCCTCCTAATATCGAAAGATCCCCTCCTTATTCTCCTCAACGGGCCAACTACTGCCCCAGACTAGACAGCGCTCCCTTAGAAGGGGCATCAGAGCGTTGGAGCGCTCCTTGAGGAGCTTAGGGGCAGCGCCAGCGCCCTCAAGGTGAGCAGCGCTCCTTCAGAAGGGGAAGGGGATTGTTATAACACTCCCTGATGCCTTATAGGGGAGCGCCAGTGCTCCTAAGGCTGATATAGGGGAGCGCTCCCCCTCAAAACCCTTATTTCAGAGCCCTGTTCAGGTGTTAAGAGTTTCTTGTCTTCAGTTAACCAGTTCTTCTGCTTCAAATCAAGTACATGAGATGTTTTAAGTGCCTCCTTAGTGTCTTCATTAAGGCAGTGTGCTTGAACAGCGTTTTTGACACTTATGAACAACTTGCGACACTTGCGAAAGTTGTAAGGAAGATGCGACACTTACGACAATTGAGAGGAACATGCGACACTTATCCAGTTGAGTAGTTTTGACGTGTAACAACGAGCGTACATAGAAATCAAGGATTTTTATGCTTGGATTATAGAATCCCCCCATATCATTACAGTTTTCAATATTATTGTGGTATACCTTCCTCCATCATATGCAGTTGTGTTGGGAAGAGACTGGACATCCATGATCGATGGATATATAATGAATAACGAAAGTTGTATGATGCTACCAGGAAAAGAGGGAGTGATGATTAAAGTACCCCATGAACCTAGAAAACCCTTCTCTTTCAAAAAGAAGGACTATGAATTGATGGAATATTATATAGATGTCGGGATTTGAAACTATGTTATCCTAGACATGGAGCACAATGAAATCCTAGAGAAAGTTCAAGGCGCAGGGAAACAAGAACGTTTATTTGAAGGCTACTGGAGGATGTCATTTGATGGAGCCTGTTCAAAATCTAGGAATGGATTTGGAATTGTTCTTTTGAGTCCAAGTAATATTATGCATCCCCATGTTGTAAGACTAGATTTTTCATGCACAAATAACGAGGCAAAATATGAAGCCTTGATTTAGGGGATGATCCTTGCACAAGTAATGAAAATATAACATCTCGTTGTAACTGGAGACTCAAAGTTGGTCATCAATTAGGTTACCCATAGGTATAAAATAAAAAAGGAAAGACTTAATGATGCAGGAGCATCTCCTTCAAAGTCAACAACGCATGCGTGGAGGCAAATGAATGACATCTCAGCAATGACAAAATTTCAAATCAAGCATTAACTTCATAATTTAATTAGTTGTTGAGATATTTTGTAATCAGCATTTTAAAAATGTAACTTGTTTGTAAATTCATGAAGGACTGTAAGGGATTTCAGATATGGAGTGTCAACTATATCTGGCAATATCTAGTAGTTATTGTAATAGGACCAAGTAGGTAACAGCCTTGAATTTGATAGGATAGATTTCAAACAAGATGAGAGAGATCATGGAGCGGTCCTTAGATAGTTTTTCATTGTTGTATTGTAACATATAGACATAATAGAGAGATCAGTAGAATAGATTAAAGTAGAAAAAACACTATGTAACTTATTTTTTCATGAATGAATAGTACAGATGGAAATTGTCCCAAATCCTTTGACTGTGTTCATTTCATGTGTGATTGAATGAATGTTGATTTATATGTTTATGATCTAGTTTATTTCATTCATGTATGATTGTTGGAGAGATTGACTGTATGAGTTTGTGACGGAACTGGATGAGTTTTAATTGTTTCTCTTCTGATACTTGTATGCAAGGTGTGCATCTCGAACGCAAGGAGTACGTCGACTGAGTCTTGGATTGACTTAGAGAAGTTCAGAGAGAATCATAGAAACTCGGACCAAGCACAAGGTGTGCACAGTGTCTAGAAGCCAACAAGCTTCGAAGAACCAGCGCAGAAGAATGCCAGGTGGGCAAGAAGCATTTTCTTTTCAAGAAAATCCTTCGAACTAAGTTATTCAAAATCCCTAGAATGCAAGGTGTGCGTGGGAGATCGAAATCCTTTCAAGGGTAAAAGATCATAAGAGATAACACTTTTCACGAGTGTTGACAAGATCCCAGAGATGGATTCGTCGAGACAACAAAGGTTTGGAACCTTTGGAAGCGGATAAATATTTCGGGCGGAGAGATATCAGAAGCTCAGGAGGGAGAACAACCATGACCGTTGGATCATAGTGAAAAGAGGCCAACAGTCATCAGATCAGAAGGAAGTGCACGAGAATTAGAACTTCACATACAGAGGAGAGAGAATATATTGGAACTGAAACTTGAGATTCCTTAAGTTCGGAAACTTGTAATAGAATCTCGACCATCCGATCAGTGTGATATATTTGAGCCGTTAGATCACTGGAAGCGAAGATCAAGCATCGAATCACCAGGATAAATCATAGTCTTTGGTTGTTGTGAGCTCAGGAGGAGGAGCAGTTTGAAACTTGATATTTCAAAATTCCAGAGCCCCAGAACGCCGAGGTGGAATCTCAATCGTTCAATTGATCAAGCGTGAGCCATCACATATCACAAGTTCATAAGGAGTCGAGTTTGAAACTTCAAACTCCCAGAGCGCGGAGAGCAGAAGAGTCGGAGTATATCTGGATCGTTGATTCAGGAGTGTATGTGTCAGCAGATCAAAAGATCTGGAGGAAGGTGGAAGTTGAAACTTGAAACACACAAAGCGTGGAGAGCCGAAGAGTCGTGAGTCATTGATATGTGAGGAGACACTTGTCAACAAATCTCGTACTCTGGGGAAAAGCTGAAGTGAACTTTCAGTTTGAGAATTGAGATCGTCGGACCGTGAAGACCCAAAGTCCCAAGGTAAGATCTAGACCATGAGATCTAAGGGAGACGTGGCGTGAATCCGTGAACTCTGGGTAAAGTCCCAAAGTGATTCACATCCATTGGATTCAGAGAGACATGGCGCAAATCTGTTAACTCCGGGTAAATTCTTGAAGTAATCCTCGATCATTGGATCAGGAGGGTCACGCGTTAGTATATTTTATACTTAGAGTAAAATTCATTATAAGAAATGGGTTTGATATTTGAGATCTCGGAAGTCTGGAGACCCAGAGGAAATCTCGAACGTCGATCGAGAAGAGGGTCGTTGGACCATTGATCTAGGTTGAAAGGTCAAACACCCAGGTGAAGGAAGGGTCGTTGATTTATGGGATAGGTGTCCATTGATCTCCAATTCCAGAAGGTTGGAGTACGAAAGAGAGATGAGTTTGAGATTTCAAACTCTCGGAGTCCGAAATTGTGAAGAGAACCTTGATCGTTGATTCAGGGAGAGCTGATATGGTACGTAGATAAGAAGGGAGAAGGTTTGAAACGTCGATTTGGACGTTATCGTCAAGATTGTGAGATCGACGATCCCGTGTCATTGTAGGGACAGAAGTTGCGAGGATTTTAAGGAATTGAGGGCAGGCCGCAATTTGAACCATGGTTTCACCAAGGGAACACGTGGAGGCTAGAGGAGAATTGCGGGCCCAAAAAAAATTTGACTCCAAACTGCTTGTGACCGCGCCCTCAATCACACGGTCATAGCCCCAGGTCACATCAAAAGAGGGCTTATCTAAAAGGGATCTAACATCAGCACTCTGAGTTTTTTGCAACAGAGTGAAAGGGAAGGTCAAGGGTTGTTGTCAAACCTTGTTGGCAGCCCTACATGTTTTTTCTATTTGAACGACAAAATGACACTTCCTGTAGCTTCCTTCACCTCATCTTGTAAATGTTATCATTTGGGGATTATTACTGGATTACAATAGATGGTGAATAATTGTATTTGCTTTTCTTGTTTTGTTCCATGTTTGATTCATGACTGAAAGCATGAATCAAACATGAGAACTTGGTTTCGTATTATATCCCTATTCAAAGCATGTTTCTAAAAGATCATTGTGCTTACATCTACTTCATAATTCATTCTTGAATGATTTTCCTTTTGATTTTATCGAATGTCGATATAATACCTATGTTGATTTGTATTTGAATTGTAAACTTATTTATTTGAATCCTTTGTAAATCGACTATAGTCGTGGCTAGACATGAAAATTAAATGCACCAAAATCGTATCATGTACCTGATCTTTGGCTGGCAGAATGAATTGACGGGCCTTTCATTATGATTCGAGGGTCTGTGTTATTCTCTGTACTTGAGGCTTTCATTACCAGAAGTGCTCAAACTTAATGCCCAAAACCTTGGTGTTTATACTATGATTGCGCAGGGGATTTGTTTGGTTTCTTTCTATTCTATTCGCTCAGTTTTGTTTCCCCTTCTCTTGCCATCTAAACCCATAGCTATCTTGAGTCACCCCTATTACATCCTGGTCATTCTCTTAATGGATCATGTTTTTCGAATAGAGCCGAATGGCCCTCAAGCATTTTTGTCTCATGATGATGTGATCGAGGATTTGAAAGCCAAGGGCTGGGATACTTTCATTAAGAGATTCGACAGGTATAACCTTCGTGCAACTAAGAAATTTTCCCAAAAATTTGATGGGTATAGGGAGAAAGTTGGAGACATTCACTAGGAGGTGACTGAAGGGTTTATTAGCAAAGCCACAGGGCTCCCATCCTCCGGTTAGAAGTGGTTTAAGAACTCAAAAATCGATGAAGTGCCCTAGAGTCTTTTCATGACTTCCAGAAAGATTGATTGTTTTGAGAAAGGTATTCTTGTTTCTCTACTTAAGGTTAGATGGCATGGTCTCTTATCAGTTCTTAAACAGTTTATAACCTGTGAAGGTCATTATGGCCTGGTTTTTCTTTATCATGTGTGGTTGCTTATGCACTTTATAAGTTTCCATCTAAATGTTCTGTTTTATTTACTAAGGAGTCTGTACAAGATGTCAAAAAGATACAAGAAGCAGAGCCTCGACTCTAGCCTCTTTCACCATGGCCTAATTAAAATTTTGTTGGTTCATTGTTTGATAGCCCTAGGTGATGACTGGGATAGGTTCTTAGCCCGAAACGGTTTTGCTATAGCGATTCCTATAGAAACCCCTATGTTGGATAAGCCTATGATAGAGAAACATTTTGATTTCTCAAGTAACAAACAAGAATTTTTAAGGAAAACCCCTTGTGACAAGGCAATACCCGATCAGTTTTTATATGGGCAACAGGATGTTGGTTATGAGTTAAATAAAACCCCTAAGCATGAATTAATTGTTGGCCATAACACTACTGTAAATTTTGATAGAAAAAACCCTTGCAAATAGACAAAACAAAAGCAAGCAATGTTAGGGTTCTGAAATAAAAGGGTTGGTTGGCTCATTTCGAGAAGTCTGCGTAATAAATTTAAGCCTCATTTGAGCTCGATCGAGATCAATGAGGATTCAGATCTCAAAATTGAGGATTTTCTCGCAGAAGAAGATTTAGATTGTCATAAGCTGGATCCTAATTAGCCATATGACTATGTTAACAATCTCCCTCCCTGTCTCGAGGTTAGCAAGGGGTTTACTGGTATTAAGCTCGATCAAGGGTCGACAACAGGTAGTGTTGATGTTATTACACCCAACTATACGTTACACCGACAGATCACTCCTTCTGTGCATTGTGAGGTCTACTTGCATTGGATTGAACGGTATTATAATGACATCCCCATTCTAAAAGCAAGAATTAAATATCTCACCAACCACAATGAATTACTTATAAAATAAAATTGTGAACTCAAAGCAAATGAACAGAGACAAGCCAAACATCTCAAGAAGACAGGCAACATTGTGATAAAGAATGGAGACAGTGTAAAGGCCGTAATCAATTCTGAGTTATCTTGAGCCATGTTAGTCATTGGTTTAAATGGTAAAACGGTCTTTTCCCTCTTATTACAGTCATGTTATTTTTTTTAAAATCAAATTGGTTAAACTTAGATTTCTTTTACCAATATAAGACTGGCTACATAATAGAGAGATTTTGTAGCCAAGTCATTTTTATATAAAATTTAGTAATTAGTTATTAATAAATTGTCTAAATTGTTCCTATTTCATTTTTCAGGATATGGTATATCTGATGTTGATCTTATGGGATGGAACATGTTCAATCTAGTTGATTAGTATCTCCTTTTGTTTAGTTTGTAAATAGGAAAAAACTTTCATAAATTTTTGAAGATATAGTTTGATCATGAGTGGTTGTAGGCCCTCCATATTTGTAATGTTTTGATCTTATGAGATCTGATCCTATATTAGGAGATAGGAAGTTTAGATTTCAAAAAAATCTTTAAATAATCTCTATTTTGTAAATGAGAGGCATCTCAGCCTGGAATCAAAGATGGATGAATTATATCACAAGACTTAATGGAGCAACGTACATCATTTTGGTTGTAGTCCTTTGTTAATGATGTTTCATTAATGTCTCGTTTTATTTAATCCTAATGCATTAATATGTCTTGTAGCTTTAGACTCAATGATATATTATGTTTCAAGATATTCATGTTACAGATAATTGTTCATAATTTATTGTTCCATATATTCACACTGTGGTCATCTTTTCGATTTGAATATCCGAATTTCTATTTGATGTTTAAGTTGAACAATGAAGTGAATGTATTACACTTAGATTTATCTTATTGTAATTATTTATGATCATAAGATCACAGAATTAACGTGTGTTCTCTATTCTGTTTCTAAAATCTTGGCTGCCAATACATTCTGTGAATTTATTCAAAACAGTTTCAGTATAAGTCTATTGCAGATTTATCTTGTAGGCATGCCAGCTGGATGTAGTTGATTCATATAGAGGCATGGATGCATCAGACAAACTAATATCAGGTTAGCTACTTTGTTTCCATTTTCTGTCGTTTATATATTAGCGGAACTAGAAAGTGTAGATTGGCTTTGACTATCTGTACATCTGTGTTTCATAGTTTATTTAATTCAATTTTCATTAGATTTATAAAAAGAAAACAAAAAGTATTTAAATGTGCTTTCTTTATTTTCTTCTCAAAAGCAATTATTTTCACCTTAATTTCGTAAGTTTCTAGTAAAACTTGCAAATCTGTAAATGTTGTTCATAAGTGAAATTTTTATGTTTTTCTTTTCTACATAAAAACATTTACAATAGTTATATCAGGGTATGTATATATTTAATATATTTTTGAGCATTAGTTAATTCTTTTAGGATTTTAGATTAGCTAACGGAGCCATTAAACCAGTCATAACAAGTTACACCAAATGGCTTGGGTTACTAGACAACCCCAGACCGAACTTTTTCTTCTAGTTGACGGTCGGTCAATTTATCCCGTCAACAAATGGTGCTAGAAGGAGGGCCTGATTGCAATTGATGGCAGGTGGAAGTCATAAGACTCCTCCCCCACACACTCTCTCCCCTGTAGTAACACGTAGTCACTCGGACAACAACATTACTTCTAAAACAACAACTACCTCAAACGATAATATTGAGTTTCCCGTTGAACCTATAACACCAGCTTCTCAAGGGGACGACGTACAATAAATTGTTCATCAGTCACTTATAAGGACACACAGTGCTTTGGCCCGTATCAGACAACCTGTTAGGCCTCTCAATCAGCCTTTAGATTTCTCGGATATCCGAGAACAACTTGAAGGAATTGGTCTGCTTTTAAATACTGTGGGAGATAATACTACAGATCCTGTCAAAACCCCTACTCTTAGAGTTGGAGGATCTGGTATCCTTCCTTCCCCACATAGTTCATCTCCATCCTCTTCAGGAGAGAGTCATATGGCAAAGGTAGTTCCTTATCTGAACCATCTCATCCTTCGACACCACCTACACCCATGGAAAACCAAAACAATCCCACCAGACCCTGGCTCGATCAAGATGTCGTGGTTGTACCTGGACCTCAACACCCATTGCCAAAGCACCCAAAGAAATGGTTACCTAAATTCGATCCAAATTCTAAGAAATCTGTAAAAGATCACATAAATAAGTTTATGTTGGCCGTTAGACTCCGAAGCGTAGAGCATGAAGACGTAGTATGCAGACTCTTTCCTTATACTTTTGAGGGAAATGCCTCCACATGGTATTTCTCCCAATAGCTCTAGACCATTGTCTCTTGGGACAAATTCGAAACCTGTTTCTTAGAGAAATTTGGAAATGATAAAACCCATGAAGTCTTGGTTATGGAACTCTCTAGCCTAAAAATGAACCCTAAGGAGAAAGTAAAATATTTTAACCAAAGATTCCTTACATTAAAGAATCAAATTCTCGCAGATTCAATGCCTGCTGAGAGTCTAATTGTTGCATATTACACCAAATCTCTACATAATAATATAGCAATTTGGGTTAAAAGGTCTAAAAAAACTACATTGTTGGAATCCTTCGAAGAAGCCAACCAAATTGAAAAGGATATATTAATCTTGAAAGAAAATATCAATAGTGAATTTGAAATGGCTTCACCTTCTAAAAAGAAAATAGAAATCCTTATGAGGCATCCCCAAGTGAAAGGTCAACCGAAAAATTTAGACCTGGAAAGCTTGCAGAAATCTTTTCAAAAACTATCAAATCAATTCATTGACTTGAAGAGATCAGCCAAGGAGGAATCCTCAAGTAAAGGAAGTTTCAAAACCTCCTTTCAGAAAACCTTTTCCTCCCAATCGGCCAAACCAGACCACTGAAGGTCTCAATTTCGAAATCTTGCAGTACGCTTTGCAAACCATTATTGAAGCACATGATAATTATGTTCCTCCTGAAAGTTCAGAAGACATAGTTGAGTAAGAAGTAGTTGAAGAAGAGGACTCATATACTAATATCTTCGAACACTTTTCTGACAGTATCTTTCAACCAAACTTTGAAACTGTCCACCCTTACAATAAGAGAAGCAAATCACAGAGCAAACCCTTTTATGAAATAAGCAATAATGTGCCTCCAAAATAGTCGAAACAAACTAAAATAAAACAAATTTCAAAAGGCCTCGTCTTAGAATATGACTTGATTGAAGATTTAAAAAAATTGAGGGCTAATATTTATGTTTACGAGCTTTTTAAATTTCCTCTTATTCTGCAGAAAATGCTTCAAAATATCGCAGAAAATAGTAAGAACAATGGTCCTAGTAGCAAGAAGACTATAGAAATCAGTTCTAAAAAAACCAAAAAGATGCCCACTAAAACGACATCCGACCTTTCGGATAAAAGGGATCTAACTGAAAAAACTATATCAAATGTAGATAAAATTGTTTCAGGGACAGCGGCAAAAAATCAGCAAATTTATGTTGTTAACACTCATAAAAATGTCCTGCCTTTCTTATTAACTTTTGAAATTCAATAGAAATGTACATAATTGCATGGTGGATTCCAGCGCATCATCAAATGTGATGCCTTTATCTGTTTTCCAAAAAATTAACACAGAAGTTCAACCTTCTTGTCTCAAAATCATTCATCTCGATTGGATGAACGTTAAGGTAATCGACAAACTTAAGAATGTTCTGGTTAGGTTATCTTCTAATCCTAAGATTCACCAAATTATTGACATCATTTTTGTTGACATCCCAAAATTCTATGGTTTATTTTTAAGAAGGGACTGGTCCGAGCAGCTACATGGTTACTTTGCCATAGACTGGTCTCATTTGTGGTTGTCGGAAAACGGACAACCAAATAAAATAAGGATAAACCGTGAACGTTATCTCAAGCATACTGTGACAGATCTGAATGATACGAATGAACCTTTTACTGCATCCATTAATTCATTCGAAATGCAGGGAATGAACACTTTCTTCGGTAACTTCATGACCGAAATTTCCCCCTTCACGGATCCCAGGTAACAATCAGAACTTATGACCTGCACTCAGTCATCAGCTCTGCCAAGTGTGTCAAACACTGTTGAAAAAGCTCGAATCTGGTCATTGTACTTTTACAGATCCAAATATAGAGAAGGAGCCAGTGCAGGATGTGTACTCATCGACCCTAAAGGTAATAAAACTTTCATTGCTTGTCGATTAGAGTTCGAATGCACTAATAATACTGTTGAATATGAAGCACTCATACAAGGGCTTAAGAAATCTTTGGATATGGACGTAATAAATTTAATGGTGTTTGGTGATTCAGAAATCGTGGTCAAGTAGGTAAGAAACTCCATACATTGCTTGTCACCACATCTCAGAAGTTATCAAACCGAGGTATGGAGTTTGATACAAAAATTTGCAGCGTTCAACATCAATTCCATTCCTAGACTAAGTAATTTGGAATCTGATTTATTGGCTAATGTTGCTTCTAAAATTTTGCCCACAGAAGGTCTCTCTCTGAATGCATTTTTGATTGAATTATTGTTCAGGCCATCGATCCTGGACAACATCACCAATTGGAGAATGTTTGACAATGACCAGTATATCATCGACTTCTTGCATATGGAGGACACTTTCCAAGGTGCAATTATCGATGAAGGCACTCACGATGAAAGCCTCCACAACTTCACGGTAATATCAAATCCTAGATCTCATGAATCGACGTCTGATCTAGTAAACTCTATTCCCAGATCCGTTGTCAGACTAGAAAATTTTTATGAATTACATGATAAATTTAGAGGGTCAGTCAATTGTAAAAAGAATAGTTTTTCCTTGACTTATGAAACGATAAATCTAGGGACTAAAGATAATCCGCAAAATATCAATTTGGGAACGGGATGCTCTGAACAAGAGCGATCTACCTTTATAAAATTGTTTAAAGAATTCAAGCATGTTTTTGCTTGGACATACGATGATCTGAAAACATTCGATCCTAATATAATACAACATGTCATCCCCATGAAACCACAAACTCGGCCTTTTCAATAGAAATTAAGAAAGATGCACCCCAAATTAGAGCCGATTGTCAAGAAAGAATCAAATAAATTACTAAATGCAAAGATAATTTTTCTAGTGAGACACACACAATGGGTGTCTAATCTAGTTCCTGTAAGGAAGAAAAGCGGTGAAATTCGACTCTGTGTCGATTTTCGCAACTTGAACCGAGCATCGACACCCATGGAACAACCATCTCGTTCCTCCAATGGAACAAATTCTTCAGCAAGTATCTAGTTCTGAAAGACTGTCATTGTTAGATGGTTTTTCAGGATACAACCAGGTCCTCATGTCTCCGGCAGACCAGTTAAAAACCACTTTTTCGTACCCCATGGGGCACTTATGCCTACAAGAAGATGCCTTTTGGACTCATAAATGTCGGGGCCACTTTTTAGAAAGAAATGAACATTGCTTTGTGTGGCCTCATAAATCAATCAGTAGTGGTCTATCTTGATGACGTTACCGTTTTCTCCAAAAACAAGAAAGACCACTTCTCTCACCTTAGGACTGTTCTAGAACGATGCCGCAAGTATGGCATATCTCTCAACCCTAAGAAGTCAGTATTTGTAGTGGAACAAGGCAAATTGCTTGGGTTCATAGTGTCCAATGACAGAATTATCAATGATCCTGAAAGAACTCAAGCCATTTCCAAAATNTTCCTCTAAAAAATCCATGAAATCCTTTTTAGGCCAGATTAATTTTGTCAGAAGATTTGTCCCAAGTTTTTCAAAAATGGTAAGATCATTACAAAATTTAATTAAAAAGGATGTTCAGTATTGTTGGGTACCACAGGAAGTTCAATCCTTTGATTCCATCAAAAAATCCATAGTGGAAGCCCCTTCCTTTATGAGTAATGATTTCTCGCAAGATTTCACTCTTTACACTTTCGCCTCCAATCATTCTTACGTTGTTGTGTTAACACAAAAAAATGTTGAAAGCAATGAAATCCCTATTGCCTTCATGAGATCATCTTTTAAAGGGGATGAACTGAATTACTTAGCTGTAGATCAACAGGCATATGCTGTTTTCAAAGTAGTGAAACACTTGCGGTCATATCTGTTGAAATCCAGAACTAAAGTCATCGTTCCTTACCCTGTCGTAGGAAACTTATTAGTACAGAAGGAACTGGGAGAAAAATGGGAAAATTTGATGACATCGTTACAAGAGTACGACCTCAAAATAACTCATGCATAAATTATTAGAGGTCAGGGCCTATGTAAACTAGTGGTTGATTCAGTTGAAGAAAAGGAAAGTCAAATTAACATCTCAATTGTAAATCAGCACAACGAGACACAGGTCAGTTGTACACAGGTTGTTGCTAATTCTTGGTATGATGATATTAAATTTTATTTAACACATAGATATGTTCCTTATCATATCGATCCTAAAAACAGAAGATCCCTTAGGTTAAAATCTGCATCTTTCCAGCTAATAAATGATGTATTGTTTTGAAATAATTTTGATGGCGTTCTTATGCGTTGTTCGGGAAAAGATGAAGCAGGAAAAGTGCTATCTGAACTTCATGTAGGTGAGGCTGGTGGACACTTCGGTGGAGACACCACTGCTCATGAGGTGTTAATATTTGGGTACTACTGGCCCACGTTATTTAAATATGCCCATGTGTTATGTCGTAAATGCATAATCTGCCAAAAGGCTGTTGGATGAGTGAAAAATTCACCATTCCCTTTGCAGCCTGTTTCAGTGGATTCACCTTTTTAGCATTGGGGTCTTGAAATCATAGGGACAATTAAACCTGCTTCTTCACAGCAACATAAATATATCATTATAACAATGGATTATTTTACTAGATGGTCCGAAGATGCACCTTTGAAAGTGGTAAACACTAATAAGGTAGTATCTTTCCTTAACTTGAATATCATTACTAGATTCGTCATTCCAAAATGTTTAGTCTTTGATAACGCATCTTATTTCTCATCCCTCAATATGAATGTATTCTCCGTAGAAAAAGGGATTAAATTGAAATATTCTGCCAGCTACTACCCCCAAGGAAATGGCCTAGCAGAATCAACAAAAAAAAATTCGATCAAGATCATTAAGAGGACAGTCTCTAAAAACCACAAGAACTCACGCAACGCTTTGTTTAATGCACTATGGGCTGACAGAGTAACACCCAAATATTTTATTGGTAACTCTCCTTTCTTTCTCGTTTACGGGAGAGAGACAATCCTGCATCCTCATGTTCTTCTCCCATCTCTGCAATTATCGCAGAAAGTCCAAGAAGAGATCTACCCTCCTCTGGAAAGTTGAAATCAATGCCTTATTAAAACTGGAGGAAGTAAGAGTGAAAGAAAAGAAGAAGCTAGATCAGCATCAACAGATTGTGAAAAGTTGGTTTGATTCAAACTCTTCTTCTGATAGAAACTTCGAGGTAGGAGACTTGGTTCTCAAATGGGATAAAACTCATGAGGGAAAAGGGGAACACGCCAAGTTACAAAACCTGTGGTTGGGACCTTTCATAATCGTTGAAAAACTAGGACCCAGCTCTTTCTGTCTACACAATTTGGAGGGACAGCCAGACACCTTCCCGGTGAATGGCCAATCTCTCAAAAGGCATTTTTCCTGATGTTTCCAGATCCACCTTGTACATATTTTTCTTTGTTTAATTTTTTCTTTTGTTTTTTTATTTTCGTTCTTTTCATTTTGCTTGATTTTTCTGTGTTCTGAGTGAATTCATGTCTGTGTCACATTTTAGTTCATGAAAGGAAACTAGAATGTCTCATCATAAAGTAACAGTCAGGGTCGTTTCAAAGTATCATTGTTGTAAGTTGTTGAAAATCGGACTGACAAAAGAAACTTCATGTTCAGACTAGTCTTCTTCGTTTCATTTTATAATCATGAGAAGATACGATCATCATTAAAACTCTTTACATTGTCCATGTTTTTAAAGAAAACAACTCATGTATGCCTTCCTGTCCCTGCAAATTTATTCTTATCATAAAACTAAATTCAAATCATGATAAAGGTCATCAAGTGAAAAATTAAGTTGGAAGACATCAAGTGTTACGGAATCTGGAATTTTCAACATCACCCCTCTCTCGTGACAATCATAAAAATTGTGAATAACTTATAGAGAGTTGTGGGAAGTGTCTGTAAACCCGCTGAGATACTGAACATGTTTTCAGGCAGCGGGTAAATGCATGCATGATGCCAAGACAACTTTGTCGGGGTAATGAATAGTCCTGCTGATAGCGAAGCAATGTCGGGTTCAAGAAAATTATCAGGTATAAATATTTTTTGATATTAATCATGAAATGCCCTTCATTTTTGAAATGATAATTCTTGAACAGGGTAGAGGCATTAGAGTGGGTTAATTGACATCCATGCCGAGGCTATGGATGTCTGCTGGAAGCAGCAGCCCTGTCAACAACATTGGAGTTATTGGCTTAAATATCGGTTCTCTCATAATTAAAACTTGTCACTAGATAGCATTTGGACAGAAAGACATCTAACACTAGACTGAGTGGTGTTTTTTAATTTGATTGAGATACTTGACTCACTATTGACTATTCTTTAAATTCTCAAACCATTCTGATCCATCTTAACGTGAATTCTCTGGTGATGCAGAGATAATTTCTTCTCCCGGTAAGTTGCCACTCTTGGCAGCCCTACATGTTTTTTCTATTTGAACGACAAAACAACACTTCCTATAGTTGCCTTCACCTCATCCTATAAATGTTATCATTTGGGGATTATTACTGGATTATAATAGATGGTGAATAATTGTATTTTCTTTTCTTGTTTTGTTCCATGTTTGATTCATCACTGAAAGCATGAATCAAACATGAGAACTTGGTTTTGTATTATATCCCTATTCAAAGCATGTTTCTAAAAGATCATTGTTCTTACATCTACTTCATAATTCATTCTTGAATGATTTTCCTTTTGAGTTGATCGAATGTCGATATAATACCTATGTTGATTTGCATTTGAATTGTAAACTTATTTATTTGAATCCTTTGTAAAGCGACTATAGTCATGGCTAGACATGAAAATTAAATGCACCAGAATCGTATCATGTACCTGATCTTTGGCTGGAAGAATGAATTGACAGGCCTTTCATTATGAGTCGAGGTTCTATGTTATGCTCTGTACCTGAGGCTTTCATTACTGGAAGCGCTCAAACTTCATCCCCGAAAACTTGGTGTTTATACTATGATTGCACAGGGGTTTTGTTTGGTTTCTTTCTATTCTATTCGCTCAGTTTTGTTTCCCCTGCTCTTTCCATCTAAACCCATAGTTAGCTTGAGTCACCCCTATTAAAACTTGGTCATTCTCTTAATGCCTCTTGTTTTTCGAATAGAGTCGAATGGCCCTCAAGCGTTGTTGTCTCATGATGATATGGTCGAGGATTTGAAAGCCCAGGGCTGGGACACTTTCATTAAGAGGTTCGACGTGTATAACCTTCATGCAGCTAAGGAATTCACCCAAACATTTGATGGGTATAGGGAGAAATTTGGAGACATTCAGTAGGAGGTGACTGAAGGGTTTATCAGCGAAGCCACAAGGCTCCCATCCTCTATTCAGAAGTGGTTTAAGAACTCAAAAATAGACGAAGTGCCCTGGAGTCTTTTCATGACTTCCAGAAAGATTGATTGTTGTGAGAAAGGTATTCATGTTTTTATGCTTAAGGTTAGATGGCATGGTCTCTTATCAGTTCTTAAATAGTTTATAACCTGTGAAGGTCGTTATGGTCTAGTTTTTCTTTATCATGTGCGGTTTCTTATGCACTTTATAGGTTTCCATCTGAATGTTTTGTTTTATTTACTAAGGAGTCTGTACAAGATGTCAAAAATATACAAGAAGCAGAGCCTTGACTCTAGCCTCTTTCACCATGGCCTAATTAAAATGTTGTTGGTTCATTGTTTGACAGCCCTGGGTGATGACTGGGATAGGATCTTAGCCCGAAACGGTTTTTCTACAGTGAATCCTATAGAAACCCCTATGTTGGATAAGCCTATGATAGAGAAACATTTTGATTTATCAAGTAATGAACTAGAGTTTTTGAGGAAAAACCCTCGTGACGAGGAAATACCTGATTATCTTTTATATGGGCAACAGGATGTTGGTTTTGAGTTAAATGAAACCCCTAAGCATGAATTAATTTTTGGCCATAACACTACTTTAAAGTCTAATAGCAAAAACCCTCGCAAATAGTCAAAACAAAAGCAAGCAATGTTAGGGTTCCAAAATAAAAGGGTTGTTCAGCTCATTTCGAGAATTCTGCGTAATCAATTTAAGCCTCATTTGAGCTCGATCGATACGATCGAGATCAGTGAGGATTCAAATCCTGAAATTGAGGATTTTCTCATAGAAGAAGATCCAGATTGCCATAAGCCTGATCCTAATCATCCATATGACTATATTAACAATCTCCCTTTGTGTCTCTAGGATAGCAAGGGTTTTACTGGTATTAAGCTCGGTCAAGGGCCGACAACAGGTAGTGTTGATGTTCTTACACCCAACTATACGCTCCACCGACAGATCACTCCTTCTGTGCATTGTGAGGTCTGCTTGCATTGGATTGAACAGTACTATACTGAAATCCCCATTGTACAATCAAGAATTAAATATCTCACCAACCATAATGAATTAATCATAAAAGAAAATCGTGAACTCAAAGCAAATGAAGAGAGACAAGCCAAGTGTCTCAAGAAGACAGGCAAGATTGTGATAAAGAGTGCAGACAGTGTAAAGGTTGTAATCAATTATGAGTTATCTTGATCCATGTTAGTCATAGGTTTAAATGGTAAAACGGTCTTTTCCCTCTAATTATAGTCACATTATTTTTTTTAAATCAAATCGGTTAAACTCACATTTATTTTACCAATATAAGACTGGCTACAAAATCAAGAGATTTTGTAGCCAAGTCATTTTTATATAAAATTTAGTAATTAGTTATTAATAAATTGTCTAACTTGTTCCTATTTCATTTTTTAGGATATGGTATATCTGATGTTGATCTTATGGGATGGAACATGTTCGATCTAGTTGATTAGTATCTCTTTTTGTTTAGTTTGTAAATAGGAAAAAAAATTCATAAATTTTTGAAGATATAGTTTGATCATGAGTGGTTGTAGGCCCTCCATATTTGTAATGTTTTGATCTTATGAGATCTGATCCTAACTTAGGAGATAGGAAGTTTATATTTCAAAAAACTTTTTAAATATTCTTTATTTTGTAAATGAGAGGCATCTTGGCTTGGAATCAAAGATGGACAAATGATATCCTAAGACTTAATGGAACAGTGTATAGCATTTTGCCTTTAGTCCTTTGTTAATGGTGTTTCATTAATGTCTCATTTTATTTAATCCTGATGCATTAATATGTCTTATAGCTTTAGACTCAATGATATATTATGTTTCAAGATATTCACGTTACAGATAATCGTTCATAATTTATTGTTCCAAATATTCACACTGTGATCATCTTTTCGATTTGAATATCTGAATATCTGAATTTCTATTTGATGTTTAAGTTGAAAAATGAAATGAATGTATTACACTTAAATTTATCTTATTGTAATTATTTACAATCATAATATCACAGAATTAATGTGTGTTCTCTATTCTATTTCTAAAATCTTGGCTGCCAATACATTTTGTGAATTTATTTAAAACAGTTTCAGTATAAGTCTATTGCAGATTTATCTCGTAGGCGTGGGAGCTGGATGTTGTTGATTCATATAGAGGCATGGACACATCAGACAATCTAATAGCAGGTTAGCTTCTTTGTTTCCATTTTCTATCATTTCAGAAAGTGTAGATCGGCTTTGACTATCTGTACGTCTGTGTTTCATAGTTTAGTTAATTCAATTTTCGTTAGATTTATAGAAAGAAAAAAAAAAAGTATTTAAATGTGCTTTCTTTATCTTCTTCTCAAAAGAAATTATTTTCACCTTAATTTTGTAAGTTTCTAGTAAAACTTGCAAATCTGTAAATGATGTTCATAAGTGAGATTTTTATGTTTTTCTTTTCTATGTAAACACATTTACAATAGTTATATCAGGGTATGTATATATTTAATATATTTTTGAGCATTAGTTAATTCTTTTAGGATTTTAGATTAGCTAACGGAGCCATTAAACCCGTTAGAACAAGTTACACCAAACAGCTTGGGTTACTAGACAACCCCGGACCGGACTTGTTCTTCCAGTTGATAGTCGGTCAATTTTGCCCATCAACAGACTTGCACCAAGAAGCTGAGGGGGGTTGTGTTTAGATACAAAGGGGGACCTTTAAGGTTCCGGAGATTCTTTCGACTCGAGAATCGGAGATCCAAGACTGGGAGGTTGCGCAGCCCTACGGGGGGAGTAGGGGAGCTGCATCAGGTGGTATCAGAGCTAATTTTGAGTTTGTTTGCAGAAAACAGACAAAAGGAGAGAGGAGGAAAGTTGGTATCATTTGTGGTATCAAAGAAATTAATTTATGTTTGTAGGTGATGCAGTGAAATAATGCCACCCAAAAGGCACAGAGCGAATGCCGAAATGGAAGAAGAAATGAGGTGAATCCGAATGAGATTGAACACCATGGAAACAACGTAGAGGAGAGCACCATACGTTGGTGATATCAGTGAAGCTGAGAGTGAAGAAGTAGAGGCCGAAGAAAATGACGTAGAGGATGTTGCACGTGATCGCTTGATAAAATTTGTTTCAAAGATAGGAGCCAGAGCAAGGATAGAGGTACCTATGTATGAAGGAAATTTGGAAGTTGAAGAATTGTTATATTGGGTACGTGCTATGGACAAATACTTCGACTACGAAGATATCGAAGAAGAAAATATGGTGAAGCACGCAGTGACTCGACTGAAAGGTCATGCAGTGTTATGGTGGGATGAAATGCAAGCTGAATGCAGGAGAAATGGTAAGTAGAAAATTAAAAACTGGGATAGGATGGTAGCTAAGACAAAATCCAAATTTATCCCGAAGGATTACCAAATCAATATTTACAGAAGATTGTGGAACCTGAAACAGAGGGGTTTATCAATGAAGGAGTACACTAAAGAATTTTATAGACTGAACATTAGGGTTGGGCAGAAAGAGAATGAAGATGAGAAGACAGCTAGATATATCAATGGGCTGAGATATGAAATACAAGAGGAAATCATCATTATGTCGGTTAGTACAGTCAAGGATGCCTATCAAGCAGCCTTGAAAGCTGAAGAAACATTGGCCAGGAAGAAAATCCAACGAAGCAGAGGTAGAAATTCAAGCAGAGGTAAGGGAACCAGTAAAGAGAAGTTCCAGAATTTGAATCCTAAAGCTGACAAACAACATAGTCACCATGAGAAGGGTGGAAGTTCTAAATAAGGATAGCATGGAGGAAGAAGTTATTTTTCCATAGGTAGAGGAAGAGGAAGAGCCAGAGGAGGCATGGTTAAATGTTATACCTATGGAAAAGAAGGACACAAATATTGGGAATGTCCCGACAGAAAAAGAGAAGGAGGAGAAGAAGCACACATTTTTGAAGCACAGAAGCATGTGGAAGCAGAAGCAGTAGAAGGAGGAAGGAACCTCATGATGAAGAAGATTCTTCTTAAACCAGAAAAGGAACCAGGGGAACCAGTTTAGCGAACAAGTTTGTTCAGAACTTCTTGCAAGTCGAAAGATAGAGTTTGCAAGGTGATCATAGAGAGTCGGAGCACTGACAATCTAGTATCCATAGACATGGTGGAGAATATGGAATTGAATACAACTGCACATCCAAAGCCATACAAGGTATCGTGGTTGCAGAAAGGACATCAAGTCATGGTAAGTCAACAATGCCAAGTTGAATTTAAAATAGGAGGCTATAGGGATGAAATATTATGTGATGTAATTCCTATGGATGTATGTCATATTTTATTGGGAAGGCCATGGTAGTATGACCGGAAGGTTATTCATGATGGAATAAACAATACCTATACCCTAGAAAAGAATGGTAGGACACATATGTTGTTACCAATAGAAGACAAAGAGAAAAAGAGAGAAGCTAGTTCAAGCATACTTCTCATGAGTTGGAATGAGCTCTTGAATGAAGTCAAGAAGGAGAAGGAAATGTAGTTTTATATAGTGAGGAATCCTAGGGTTATCCTTACAAATAT
Source organism: Picea sitchensis (assembly GCA_010110895.2). NCBI lineage: Eukaryota > Viridiplantae > Streptophyta > Pinopsida > Pinales > Pinaceae > Picea > Picea sitchensis. The sequence continues at coordinate 20,141 of SNQJ01S0060738.1, read as the reverse complement.
TTCTTTAGAAGATTTGCCTGTAGAAATCCAGGAACTCTTAGAAAAAATTGATGATATAGTAGTGGATGAGCTACCACACTCATTTCCACCCACCAGGAGTGTAAGCCATCATATTGACCTTATTCCAGGAGCTAGTTTACCAAACAAAGAATCTTATAGGTTGACACCTAGAGAGATTGAGGAAGTCAAAAATCAATTCCAGGAGTTGTTGGATAAACGGTTAGTCAGGGAAAGCCTAAGCCCATGTGTAGTACCGACTGTATTAAGTCCAAAGAAAGATGGAGGATGGAGGATGTGTACAGATTATTGAGCCATCAACAAGATAACCATTAGATACAGATTCCCTTTACCGAGGATGGATGATTTGATGGATTGTTTGAGTGGAGCAAGTTATTTTTCCAAGATAGACTTGAAGAGCAGATATCATCAAATACGAATGAGAGAGGGAGATGAATGTAAAACAACATTCAAAACAAATGAAGGATTGTTTGAATGGTTGTTCATGCCATTTGGGTTGACAAATGCACCAAGCACATTTAAGAGGTTAATGAATGAAGTGTTGAAAGACTTCATAGGAAAATTTGTCATACTATATCTGGATGACATACTAATCTTCAGTAAGACAAAAGAAGAACACTTAAGACATTTGACATCAGTGATGGAAAGGTTGTAGCAAGAGAAACTGCTAATAAATCTAAAGAAGAATTATTTTATGAAGAAGGAGCTCATATATTTGGTTTTCATAATCTCTCCAAATGAATTGAAGATGGACCCAGAAAAAGTGAGAGCGATCAGAGAATGGTCATCGCCAAGCTACATGTTTGAGGTAAGAAGTTTTCATAGGTTAGCAAGTTTCTATAGAAAGTTTATCAAAAAATTCAGTGGCATATGCGCACCCATGTTGGACACTGTGAAGAAGAAACACAAGTCCTTCAGTTGGATAGAGGAAGATGAAAAAAGTTTCAAAGTGTTGAAAGAGAAAATCACAGAGCAACCAATTCTAGTCTTACCAGATTTTGGGAAAACATTTTAGGTGAGATGTGATGCAAGTGGATTAGCTATTGGAGCAGTCTTGAGTTAGGAAAATAGACCAGTTGATTATTTCAGTGAGAAAATGAATGATGCCAAACAGAATTATTCCACATATGACAAGGAATTTTATGCAGTGATTCAAGCTTTGAAAAAATGGAGGCACTATTTAATTCCTAAAGAATTTGTCTTGTACAGTGATAATCAATCTTTGCAATTTATCACTAGGCAAGAAAAGTTGAATCAGAAACATGCAAAATGGGTAGCATTTATGCATAATTTTACTTTTGTTCTTAAACACATTGTTGGAATTGCTAACAAAGTCACATATTGTTTGAGTAGGAGGAGTTTGATTGTACATGAATTCCAGGTGGAGACCTTTGGATTCGAACACCTCAAGGATATTTATAAAGAAGATGTAGATTTCAAAGAAGCTTACAAAGCATGAAAGAATCCTTTGTTGGGAGACAGAATCCCATGGACTGAATATTTGATTTAGGATGGATTACTGTTCAAAGGGAGCCAATCATGCATTCTGAAATGCTCAATGAGGGACAACATGCTGAAAGAGAAACACAACGAAGGTTTAGCTAGATATTTTGGTCACAATAAGACATTTGCACAGTTGAGAAATTCGTATTATTGGTCGAGCATGAGAGCAGAGGTGAAGAAGTTCATGAACAAATGCAGAATTTGTCAGTATGAAAAAGGAAGACAACAGAACATTGTTTTGTATCATCCATTACCAATTCCAGAGAGGTCATGGGATGCAATCAGTATGGATTTTGTTTTGGGATTGCCTGGAACTCAAAAAGGGAGTGATTCCATATTTGTTGTAGTAGACAGATTCTCAAAAATGGCACATTTCATACCATGCCAGAAGACAAGCGATTCTACACACATTGCCAATTTGTTTTTCATAGAAGTAGTAAGACTACATGGATTGTCGAGGAGCATAGTTTTAGACAGGGACACCAAATTTGTAGGACACTTTTGGAGGACTCTATGGAATAGGTTGGGGACGAACATATCCTTTAGTTCAACATATGAACCTCGGACAGATGAACAGACTGAAGTAGTAAACAAGAGACTCAGAAAATTATTGAGAAGTTTAGTCACTGAGCAAGGTCGACAATGGGATCAAATTCTGGCACAAGCAAACTTTGCATTCAACAATTCAGTGAACAAGAGCACAGGAAAAAGTCCATTTAAAATTTTGTATGGTATACAACCAAGAGGGATTAAATATTTGAGAGATTTGAATCAAGATGAGTTCAGAAGTGTTGGAGAAAAGGATTTTGCTACAGAAATGCAGAAACTCCATGACAGAGTCAGAGAGAAACTATAGGACAACAGCCAGAAATACAAGAGAAGAGTTGATCAAAAGAGGAGAGAATTTCAATTCGAAGTTGGAGATGAAGTTTTAGCTCATTTGAGAAAAAAGAGGTTTCCAAGGGGAACACATAAAAAATTGAAGATGAAGAAGATAAGACCATGTAGGATTCTCAAAAAATTCTTAGCCAATGCTTATGAGATTGAGTTTCCAGACAATGTTGGGATATCACCGATATTCAATGTTGCATACATGTATCCTTACAGGAGAGATGAAGTAGGAGAATCAGAGGATCAGAAAGAAATTCAGTGGGAAGAGCAATTTCCCATAGTAGAAAAAACCCAGATGGAGAAAGTCATTGAACAAAGGGATGGAAAGAAAACCAGGAGGAAGACATATCCTGAATATTTAGTGAAGTGGAAATATCATCCAATGGAAGATGAAAGTTGGGTCACAAAACTTGATGTTTTGAAGCATGGAAAGATAGTGTCGGAGCTCATGGACAAGATTCCATAAAAAAATTTAACCAGAGGAGTATGTTGTAGGAGCATCGCCTTCAAAGTCAACAACGCATGTGTGGAGGCAAACGAATGACATCTCAGTAATGACAGAATTTCAAATCAAGCATTAACTTCATAATTTAATTGGTTGTTGAGATATTTTGTAATAAGCATTTTAAAAATGTAACTTTTTTTTAAAGTCATGAAGGACTGTAAGGGATTTTAGATATGGAGTGTCGACTCTATTTGGCAATAATTGGTAATTATTGTAATAGGACCAAGTAGGTAACAGCCTTGAATTTGATAGGATAGATTACTGACAGGACGAGAGAGCTCGTGGAGCGGTCCTTAGATAGTTTTTCATTGTTTTATTGTAACATATAGACAGAATAAAGAGATCAATAGAACAAAGTAGAGTAGTAGAAACACTATGTAACTTGTTTTTTCATGAATGAATAGAACGGACAAAAATTGTCCCAAATCCTTGGACTGTGTTCATTTCAAGTGTGATTGAATGAATGTTGATTTCTGTGTTTATGATCTAGTTTATTTCATTCATGTATGATTGTTGGAGAGATTGATTGTATGAGTTCGTGACAGAAATGGATGAGTTTCAATTGTTTCTCTTCTGATACTTGTATGCAAGGTGTGCATCTCGAATGCAAGGAGTGCATCAACTGATTCTCGGATTGAATCAAAGAAGTTCATAGAGAATTAGAGAAACTCGGACCAGGTGCAAGGTGTGCATAGCATCTAGAAGCCAAAAATCTTCGAAGAACCGGCGCAGAAGAATGCCAGGTGGGCGAGAAGCATTTTCTTTTCAAGAAAATCCTTCGAACTGAGTTATTCGAAATCCCGAGAACGCAAGGTGTGTGTGGGAAATAGAAATCCTTTCAAGGGTAAAATAAAATAAGAGATAACACATTTCACGAGTGTTGACGAGATCCCAGAGACAGATTCGTCGAGAGAACAAAGGTTTGAAACCTTTGGAAGTGGATAAATCTTTGAGGTGGAGAGATATCAAAATCTCAGGAGGGAGAACAACCGTGACCATTGGATCATAGTGAAAAGAGGCCAAAATTCATTGGATCAAAAGGAAGTGCACGAGCCTTAGCACTTCGCGTACAGAGGAGAGAGAATCTATCAAAGTTGAAACTTGATATTAACGAAGTCTGGAAACCCGGAATAGAATCTCGACCATCCAATCAGTGTGATAGATCTGAGCCATCAGATCACTGGAATTGAAGATCAAGTGTCGAATCACCAAGATAAATCATAGCCATTGGTTGTTGTGAGCTCAGGAGGAGGAACAGCTTGAAACTTGAGATTCCCGAAGTCTGGAGCCCCGGAACATCGAGGTGGAATCTCAGTCGTTCGATTGATCAAGTGTGAGTCGTCAGATATCAGGAGTTCATAAGGATTCGAGTTTGAAACTTGAAACTCCTAAAGCATGGAGAGAAGAAGAGATGGAGTATATATGGATCGTTGAGGAGGGTACGTGTCAGCAGCTCGGAAGATCTGGAGGAAGGTGGAATTTGAAACTTGAAACACGCAAAGCACGAAGAGATGAAAAGTCATGAGTCATTGATCTGTGAGGAGAAACTTGTCAACAGATCTTGTACTTCAGGGAAAAGCTGAAGTGAACTTTCAATTTGATAATTGAGATCATCGGAGTGTGAAGACCCAAAGTCCCAAGGTAAGATCTAGACCGTGAGATCTAAGGGAGACGTGGGGCGAATATGTGAACTCCGGGTAAATCCCCAAAGTAATCCTCGATTGTTGGATCAGGAGGGACACACGTCAGTGGATCTTAGACTCTGGGCAAAATTCATTGGAAGAAAGGGGTTTGAGATTTGAGATCTTAGAAGTTCGGAGAACCGGAGGAAATCTCGACTATTGATCGAGAAGAGGGTCATTGGACCATTGATCTAGGTTGAAAGGTCAAACACCCAGGTGAAGGTAGGGCCATTTATTTATGGGATAGGTGTCCTTAGATCGCCATTTTCGGAAGTTTGGAGTATGGAAGAGAGCTAAGTTTGATATTTCAAACTCCTGGAGTCTAGAATTGCAAAGACAACCTTGACTGTTGATTCAAGGAGAGATGATCTGGTCCATAGATAAGAAGGGCATGGGTTTGAAACATCGATTTGGATGTTATCATCAAGATCATGAGATAGACAATCTCGTGTCATTGCGGGGACAAAAGTTGCGAGGAGTTTAAGGAATCGAGGGTGGGCCGCAATTCAAACTGTGGTTTCGCCAAGGGAACACGTGGAGGCTGGAGGAGCATTGCGGGCCCAAAATCAGTTTGACTCCATACCGCTTGTGACCATGCCCACAATCACATGGTCATAGCCCCAAGTCACATCAAGAAAGGGCTTGTCCAAAAGGGAGATAACATCGGCACTCTGAGTTTTTCACAACAGAGCGAAAGGGAAGGTCACGGGTTGTTGTCAGACCTACACCAAGAAGTCGAGGGGGGCTATGTTTAGATACAAAGGGGGACCTTTAAGGTTCCAGAGAGTATTTCAAATCAAGAATCAGAGATCCAAGACCGAGAGGTCACATAACCCTACTAGGGGAGTAGGGGGGTTGCATCACTTAAGTTTTATTTCAAAAGAGTTAACGAGTTGATGGAATCTTTCAGTTCCTTCAACATTTCTTTCATTCCAAGAGACAAGAATCACAAGGCCATTTCACTAGCTTTGGAGGCTTCATTATCAAACCCAGACGATGTCCAAATCAAAACGTACTTCCAGGTAGAAAGAGCTTTTCGACCATCTGTGCCTGATAACATCGAGTACTTGCAAGTATTTGAGAATGATGAACAACTAGAAATTTTTTGTTAAATGATGATGATGAAGAAGATGATAGCTCGTATTTCTTCACAAAATATTGTATACAATATGAATCTTTGTTTATGAAAGATGATCATGCCAAGAATATCCTTGAAGAAGTTTCAGTTCGAAAAGTGAAAGAAACGAGAAAATTCTATATTGGAACGGACAAGTCCCCGAAATATGTCAACTTGGGAGTTGATTACACCACTAAAGAGGTTGACCAATATATTTCCTTATTCAAGGAATATATTGATGTGTTTTCTTGGAACTATGATGATCTGAAAGCCTATGATAAAACTATATTCCATCATATCATTCCTTTCAGGGAAGAAGCGAAACCATTGAAACAACAAATAAGGATGATGAATCCCAAGTTGAAACCTCTGGTAAAAATCGAATTGGACAAGTTACTCGAATTTATCCCATCATACATTTAGACTAGATTTCAAATCTAGTGATTGTAAGAAAAAAGACCGGGGAAATCCAGATGTGTGTTGACTTTAGAGACCTTAACAAAGAAAGCATAAAAGATAATTTCCCTTTGCCTAACATGGATTTTCTTCTACAGCAAGTTACTCGATCATCCTGCATTTCCATGTTGGATGGTTTATTTGGATATAACTAGGTCTCGGTGGCTGAAGAAGATAGGGAAAAGACAACATTTATCACACCATGGGAGACATATGCATATGCTAGAACTCCCTTTGGTTTAAAGAATGTTGGAGCCACGTTCCAAAGGGACATGGATCATGTGTTCAGCGGGTTGATAGGAAAATTTATGGAAGAATACCAAGATGACTTGACGGTGCATTCAAATAAAAGGAAGGATCATATCCATCGTTTAAGAAATGTTTTTCTAAGATGTAGATTATACGGCGTTTCTATGAATCCAAAGAAGTGCATGTTTATTGTGACTCAAGGCAAATTGTTCGGCCATATTGTATGCAAGGAATGGATTTACATAGATCCAAAAATAGTTAAATCAATAAACAAGATCAACCCCCCAACATCTAAGAAGGGAGTCCAATCATTCTTCGGAAAAATCAAATTTGTGCAAAGATTTATTCCTGACTACGCAAGCATCATAAATCAAATCAATTTGTTGTTGAAAAAGGAGAATAAGTTTGAATGGATAGCAGATACTCAGGAGGAGTTCAACAATATCAAAGGAGAAAAAACCATATCTCATGTCCTCATCAGTCTGGACTTCCAAAGAGACTTCATTATCTATTCATTTTCTATTGAGACAGTATTTGCATCCATTCTCACTCAAAAAAATAGCAACAGATAAGAAATCCTCATAAGTTTTATGAGAAAAACCCTACACGACTATGAATTGAGGTATTCAGAACTAAAGAAGAAATCCTTGGATCTTGTAAAATTAATAGTGCACTTTCGAACGTATATATTAAACTACCATGTTATTTCTTATGTCCCCTCATCACTAGTGAAGATGCTTCTAAATCAACAGTTGAGAGAAGGAAAATGGGCTAACTGGTTGGAAAATATACAAGAATATGATATCGATATTAAACCTTTAAAGGAAATCAAAGGACAAGGTTTATGCAAGATCATCAGGAAATGGCTAGAAGCGGTGGCGTTAAACAAGGTTGATGTTAAAGAACTGATTAAATTTCTCAAAGACAACATTCTGTCGAGATTTGGTGTCCCAGATAAATTTATCACATACAATGGTTCGATCTTCATCAGGTCAAAGTTACGGAGTTTTGCAGAAAATATGGAATAATCATGGGTTAATCATCAAATTATTATCCACAAGGTATTGGCCTTGTTGAATCCACAAAAAAAACACTTGTGCAGATACTGAAGAAAATCGTTGATAGAAACCAAAGAAATTGGCATATGAAGCTGACGGATGCATTATGGGAAAGAAGAACGACCCCGAAAGAGATCACAGGGATGTCTCCATATCTATTGGTTTTGGGGAAAGAGGTGAAAATTTTGATTAGCCTTAAGCTCAATGCATTTATTTCTGTGGTTAATATCAAAGATGCGGAAGCCAGTTCACACATTAAAAGAAGAATCAATCAGTTGTTGAAGTTGGAAGAAGAAAGAAGCAAAGTGTTGAATCGAACTTCTCAAAGGCAACAGAGCATCAAAGTATATTTCGATCATAGCACAACTACAAAGAATTTCAAGAAAGGAGAGCTGGTGTTATTTTGGAACAAGGCCAAGGAGAAATCTTCCATCCATACAAAGTTTGAAGCACTCTGAATCAGACCATATGTCCTCGAGAATATATTGGGCTTTAACTCCTATATGCTCCAAGACATGAAGGTTAAAATATTGATGATGCCCATCAATGGGCAACATTTCAAAGGTTTCTTCTCTTAAGACTTTCTCATTTCTCAATGTACATAATTTTATTTTTCAGTATGTATATTCTTATTCTGACTCCATAACCCAATGGGTGGAAAAACCTCGTCACGAGAGATTCTAGATTATTGACAACCCACCGGGGGTCATCATCCCACAGTTGGAGCCTATTGTTGACATCAATTCCCGCTTCCTAAACTTCTCTCCCCTTTTCTACTTTCCCAACTTCTTTTCTCCCCTTCTTTTCCCTCTTCTATACTTACCTTTTTTTCCCTTTTCTTTTTTTCCTCTATTCTCCCTTTCTAGTTCTTATACTTAGTCGTTTTTTCCAAAACGACAGGTTCCCAGGTTGGTGTACTTGCGGATCCTCATCTCCATCCACATCCTCACATCACGATTCTAACCGACCGCCGCATTATCCTGTACTTAGCGATTTTTTGCAGTCGCGGGTTCCCGAGTTGGCGGGGTCAAGATTTCATATTTTGTGTTTTGTGATATACATTTTGCATCCAAAAGATATGAGATCTACATTTTGACCATTGGACCCCCCCCCCCACCAGCTCCTAAGTATCTCATCTCTCCTTTGTTAAGTCTGAACAACCATGTTACAAAACTTAATCATTTTTTGACCTTCTATAGTCGCGGGTTCCTCGGTTCCTCGGTTCACAAAAATCTCAATTCCTATTTCACTCTCGTTTGTCCCCACAACCTTCTCATTTTTTCCAATACACATTTAGTATGATTTAATGGTAACAACTCATCATGCAAGTTCCATAAATATTATCATTAATAGGAGAAGGGATCGAGGAGATCTCTTATTAAAACACATTAAACCAAGATTTGCAAAGGATTATATTATCCCTCTCAAGTGTTCATTTTAAACATTATCTGGAGAAAAGGAACATTTTCGTCAACTTATGGGTGTAACTCGACAACAATTCTGTGAAGATACATTGTAACATCCCCGGCCCTCCACCAGGCTAGGCAATGCTACCTACACAACCTTAACTTAGCCTTGGCTGCTCTGATATCATTTTGTAACATCCTCGGCCTTCCAAAGATTGGGTAATACTACCAACACAACATTAACTTAGCCTTTAAAGCTTCGATACCATTTTGTAACATCCCCGGCCATCAACCGGCCTGGGAAATGCTACTACTCAACTCTGACTTAGTTGCGATACCAAATTGTAGCATCCTCGGCCCTCCATAGAGACCGAGTAATGCTACCACTGTGGAACATTCACATATAAATATATAAAATGCATTTTAATTGAAATAAAACACATAACACAGAGTTACTATTACCATTCATATTCAAATATAATAGACAGTAATTCATATATGCAACGGAATACATGATAACATTCCATCATCACAGGCATGCATAACATAAAATTAAGCACATAAATGATACTTATATTTTAGCTAGAGTAAATCCACCAACTACGTGCAGACCTTCCACGAACCTCCCAGCCATAGACCATGCTACTCATCACTCTCAGCAGTAGGTCACCCTTGAGCTAGGACTAAGCTCCATCGGACAAGCGAATCCTAGGCTAGGAAAGGTCAACAGTAAGACACACAGTTTATGAGGAAGGATTCTCTCCCAGGAGCCACTTATGCCCACTTCTCACAGACTCTCATTCCCCACATGTATGTCCCACCCCAGAACTATACACCTTCACTGTCACATAGGACAGTCCATCGATTGCTTCACCTCCCTTACCTTGGGCTTCAACAATAAGTCGGAACAAAATTCTCAAAGATTTGTAGCAGCTATGGAGCCCCTTCCAGGAGAACTCACTTCCACAACACACTCTCTCACCTAGAGAGAGTTTCTCACAGGTCTGACAACCTGCTTCTTCAGCGTTGTTCCAGCACAAGGAGGACAACAACAAGGAACAGATGACGGTAGAAAATCACACTCAGCCGAGGAACTGCATGGCCACAACAACCAACAATTATGATACACACGGCACAGAAAAATACGGAGTGCTCGGGCTTCATAGAAGACACAGCTCAGTACACAGGTTCTCACTAGTTTACAGAATCACACAGGTCGGTTTCACTGATTTTATTTTCAGAGGTGTGCGGCTTTGCATATGTCCAATGCAGAGACATTATGGGTTCTGGGAAAGGATTCCAGTGAACTCAGACGAAGTATGGTAGAATGGGTGCACAGGTATGTAGTTGCATACTTAGAGGATGAGAGAATGAGGAGCGAACCCCCTCCATAGTTGACTTCTACAGTTTTTAACGGTATGCACCCAGGTCGACACATGTCTTCCTAGAGTTTCATGAAATCCATTTTGCATATGTTCCTTTCCAGGAACTTAGGAAAACACTCAACAATTGTTCACCTTAGCCTTTTAGGAAATAATAATAAATTATTATCCCTTTTAGAGGTAAGCCCCCTATCTTAGCCCCTAGGCCCAACACTTAGCCTCCTCCCTTACCCAACCTTGTGGAAGCATAGTCCCCCATCACTCTTTCTTTGTGGTCGGTCTGCACGCAGCGATTTTTATATTTTATTAATGATCTTCATAATTACATATACAAAATCAGGCTCCTGGCCTTTAACACCTAGGCTCTCCGGCCTAGTAAACACATATGCCCACCAGCTTATCAACACTTGGCTCACCAGCCTACGAAACATGTTTACAATTTATAAATACAACTGGGGCTCATCCTTGGGGATATTACAATCCCCTCCACTTATTTTTAGATTGTCCTCAGTGCAACTTTCACACAGCATCAACAAGATTTCCAAAATCTTCAAAAAGATGTGGGTATTCTGCACGCATAGCATCTTAATGCTTCCATGTTGTGTCCTCAGGACTGTACCAGGTCCACTGGACCTTTACAATCCCTATGGCTCGATTCCGAAGTTGTTTTCTCTTCAGTTCCAATATGTGCACCAGATGCACTTGCAAGACACCTTCTTTCTCCACCTGAATCACATTCCAATCAATAACATGATTAACATCAGGTATATATTTCTTAAGCAATGAAACATGAAACATATTATGTACAGTCATGGATGTAGGTAATGCAAGCATATATGCAATGTATATATATGTAAATACAGACAATTCTAATAATATTATAACCTGTATAGAACATACACAACATACAATAAATAGAAAATTGTACTTATCTTTTGATTTGAGAAGACCTTCCACATCAACATGGTCTAGACCAAGGTACCAAAACGCAACAACACTCCAACCAATGGTCTCTCCTTCCCCACATGCATGTCCCACCCCAGGAGTGTACACCTTCACTATCACACATTCCATCAGCTGCTACACCTCCCTTTTCTTGGGCTTCAGCAACAGGTCGGCTCAGGAAGTCTCAGAGCACTGGCTCCCAGAGTTCCAACTTCCCTCAAAGGTCTTCGGGTACCCTCCAGGCCTCATACCGGGGAACCTATCCCCACACTTCTCCCTCCAGGTCTCCAGCCTTATCCAAGGAAAACTAAGGAGAAGTGTACACATACTCAAATCCACCAGGGATCCACAGGGTAAGATCTGTTGTCTCCAATCAGCCTCTTCCCCGAGCTACTCTTTATAGTCAACATTCTAACTTTAATCAACATCATCTACTCTACATCACCCACATGCATTTATCATGAGAAAACATAAAATAATTCATTTAGGAACTCCAATTAGTTCAAAAGGGAATTCAACTTTTCCCCAAAAACATGAAATTCTATTTCATAATTCATCTTGGTTGTTTCCATATTATGATTGCAACCTTCCTTGTGGTTTTCTACAAGCACCAAACTGCATATTATTTTCCTGCAAAGCTTCATCTTGCATATTGCCAACAATTGTCAGTATTTCCAGTACATCATAATTCAATTGCAATATGGACATAACCATATGCAGCTAACTTAGAATTTCTTGCACCTATCAATTCACTCACAATTACCCAACAATTAATAAACTAGAACGACTCGTCATTCTATGCATATGCATATTCACAGTAATATATGTAAGTTCATTACTTCTTTTTCTGAACAAGAAAAATTCTTGTAGTCAATGCTCATGTGACTACTTGACTTGCAACTTTCCTGTTGCAATGTCTAGCAACTCCTAAAATTTCCTCAGCTTCATGAGTTCACAACATTTTAGTTGTTAGTAACAATTATTTCCATGCAATAATATATATGCATGTACTTACAAAACTCATTCAACCATTGCATTTAGTACACTATTTTATCTCTTACTATGCATGAGTGCATTTCTCAGTGCATATTTATTCAGCACACCTTGCATTGAATTACATAATGCTCTTCATCTTAGTCATGTATCTCACCATCCATAATTTGGAATCCTGGCCAATGTGTTGACACATTCTCCACACACTTCCTATTATCTTCCCAATTAATTGGATGTCTTCCTTTTCGACCTGAACACTACACCAAGAATATAATTCGGTGGTGTACATTAGTGTTAGCAAAAAGGTTTCAGTCCAAGTTTTATTTAAAGGTAGGAAGATTTTAGTACCTTTGTGTCTCATAACCTTTCCATATTCGTACGTTTCCATATCCAACCATGTCCTGGTCTCATACATGACTAGATTACTGGCATTCATTCTTATAACAAGTTCTTATCTTTTAATTCTTTGGTTATTACCCCATAACCAAATTAACATGACATTCTACTATGTCAGTGTGTACATTCAGAAGCTAAAAAGATTTGAATTAATATAGGCCTCCAGCCTTTACCACATCCAGTGGTATGCATTCAATAATATAATCATGTGATTTTATATAATAACTCTAGCTGAGGGAATTCTTACCTAAATTTCCTTTCCACAATTATGCAAAAAGAGTAATAAAAAATCATACCTGCATGACTTCCATTAATCAATTTTATAGTACCTAAATGTATGATGGCAGTAGAAGCTTTCATGCTTCTTTTATCAAACCTATAACCAAAACTTCAGCTCTTTGTTGCTTCCCTCCTTATGCAACAACATCATCAACAACACTTTCAAACACGCAAGCATTATTTCCTCTGGCTAACTCAACAAGTCATAACATACTTGCTGCCACAGAAAATGCAGGAACTTCTTTCCCATGTGAAACTTTTCCTTGTTGATCCCAGAAGTCTACAATTCTTCTCGGATTCCTGAATCTTCTTGTGCTCTCATTGTAGTCATTGTACATTACTATTTTTGTCCTGAGCACTTTCTATGCAGTACCCCCACCTCAGCGAGGTTTGCTAACCTTCCGATCAAAGGATCTTCAACTCTTCTAAGCCGAATTAACTCTTTTGGCTCGTGATTGAACCCAAATAAAGTATACACAGGCGCCCTTTTTTCCTTTAGGCATAGGTCCTGACACACCCACGGGCTATTTCTGCGCGCTTCCAAAACTCCAAGTTTCAGGCGCTATCCCCTTTTTCATTAGCCCTTTCCTTCATAAGACCGTTGGCTATGACCTCATGGAAAACTATGATTGTGGGCATGGAAAAGAGTGGTTTTAGGCCAACCCACTTTTCACCCAGCAATTCACCTCCATCTGCCACATATCACTTTGTTAAAACCGTGGTATAAATTGCAGCCCGCTCTTATATTTTTAACATCCGAGCAAGTTCTGGCCCCACAATCTAGCTCGTTCTTCGATCTCCAATCCCTTGGAGATGATCTGTGATCAACGATTGTTATCTATACTCATTCCATACATGATCCCATATCTACACGATATGTTGACACGTAGTTCCCTTCCAAATCAATATCTATGGTTGATTACGTCTCTCTAGCCCTCGGGAGTTTCAACTCTCAACTATCTGCTTTTCCCATATGGAAATCTTCTGGAATGGAAGATATAATGACACCTATTCTCACATCTCCATGTACACAAATATCCGAAGTGAATTTCCCTGGAGTGACAGATCTTCAGCCCCGCGTCCTCCCCAAATCAATGACCTTGATTCTCTTCAGGACTTTGGATCTTTCCGACCAAGACCAGATCAATGGTCCTTCGACCTCCTCCTCGATCAATGATCGAGATATCCTTTGAGAATTAGGCACTTTCACTCTCTTCTTTCCTCCAGAGTGCTTTGTACTCGGAGTTCCATATCCGGTGCCATGCATCCACTTTTATATCAACGACCAATATTTACTTTAGTTGTTTCTCCTCCTCCTTGTCCACAAACTTCCAAAGTTGTGGATATTACGCCACATTTCCTCCTTAACGATGGATGGTCCCAAATCACTTTGGGACTTCAATACTTTGACAAGTCCACTCTCCTTCACACACAAGGGTTAAGTCTCATGCGCTTACCTCTAGATCCAATGGTTGTTGGTCCTTCTCGATCAGACCCAACGGATGGGATCTGTTCCTCTCCTCTATGCTTCCTTTGTTCTTCTAGACATTGATTTAACGGTCCAGGATCCTCCCCACAATTGATCTGATGGTTGTTGTCACTCCTCCTCCTAATATTTTGACTTCTTCCACCTTGGAATTTTTTTTCAGTGTTCAAAGGCTTCGGCCTTTGACCTTTCTCCTACGAGCCCGCCTCTTGGATCTTGTCTTCGATCTCGTAAGCATTATCTCTTCTGATCTTTAGGAATTAGAATGAGTATGTCTCCCATGCACTCCTTGCGTTATCTCTTTTAATATTTTTGATCTAATCAGTCCCCTAAGGGTCTCGACCCTTCTGTTTCCTTTCAAAGGAAAACTTCATGCCCTCCTGGAAACTTTCTACTCAAAGAACACCTTGTTGATCATTTTCTATAGAGTGTTCAACAGCTCTGTGAGTATCTTCTTTGATACTCTTCTCCCTGAACTCAACAAAGATTTCTCCCTGTGCATAGTTGCACTCGCTTGATGTCCACCTAGCAGAGCCCTACAGAGTTCTCAGTGACTCTATCTCTCTCTGAACTCAACACAGATTTCTTCCTGTGCACTCCTTCCACTTCTATTGATGAAGGTTCAATGATATCTCTCTTGAGATTCTCTGAGGTTAACTTACCTCTTTCAACACACTCCTTGTAGACAATGTGCACTTCTTGCACTCGAAAACTCAAAGAAGAGAAACAATTGAAACTTATTCAATACTTCACCAGTTTATGCATTCAAACCAATCCGATTTAAGAAAACATTCATATTTCATTTTCTTTTCGAGCTCTTCTCTGCTCTGTAATCATTTTCTAGCACTATCCCCTTTCTCTCAATCCATAATCCATGTGATCATGGGCCATGACCAAGCGCTAGATCACTAGGTGCTTACTCGGGCCTTCGACTTCGGAAGTTTTCAAAGCACCACACAACAATCTCTTGAAGTTTCAGATTACCCAACTCGTGAAGTAGGGCAGATCAACTATCCATGTATACTCATCATCCGATGGTTGACTCTTACTATGGAACCTCAGGTGTCTGAGTTCTGGGTCTTCATGTCTCCAGGACTTCGGAGCTTCGGAGGATCTCGCATCTACACATTTGAACTATTAATATCCAAACATTCCCAATCACCTTTGGTGATGTTATTACGTCACATCACTTAACGTTTTCCAATTGAGGGGGCATGCAATGGTGGTTTTGAGAAACCCACCTTTCATCCAGCAATTCTTCTGATGCTGACACGTAACCCCTTGGTGAAACTGGGGTTTCGATTGCGGGATCGCCTTGGAGAATTAACTATCGTGCAACTTGGATCCCCACAATGCCTCCTGGCCGTCGATCTTGATTTATCGTGATCAATGACAGTGTGGGTCCTCTGACCCTTAACTTCATTATGTAACCTCAACTCCAGTAACCATGCTCATACAGAGTGCCATGTGGCAGAATACTAGAGGCTGACTCGTGGCCCAATCAAATGGGTGTCACACGTCACGTTCCATATGGAATTTCAAATTTCTACGGGTTCAAAACCCACTGACACGTGGCGCACAACCCATGTGTCCACATCAAACCAAGTGACATCACCATGCCACATCACTTCGAAGTTTTAGACTTCAGCCCTTCTCTTTTTTCTGGCATCAAACTTCACTGAAGTCGCGAAGTCCGAAGGACTTTCGGCTTAACTCCTCTGCACCTTCCCCAGATCTGACAGTGGTAAAGGATTTCCCTTCCTTTCGAACGGATCCTATGGCATAGAACAGACTTTGTTACTCTACTGATTTCCAAAGAAATTCACGGCTAACTACCTCGCAACATTACCAGATATGATGGTCGTGAAGGATTCTCCTTCTCCCGAACAGATCCTAAGGTCCACATTACTCTACGGTCCAATACCACTTATGTCGTGGTTTTACAACACCGCTACTCTTCCTGAAATTCGTAACATGGCCAAGGTAAATTCTTGGCACTCAGGAAGGTTCTGAGGTTCGAAATTCGTCCTCCAGACAAAATTTCCTCTTGAAACCTTGGGTCCAATGACCACTTATCCAGCCCATCCAGGCTCCGTGTTGAAACCTTGGGTCAAAACTTGATTTTTTTCCATTTCGACAACAACTCCTTCTGAAACTCTTGCTTCAACTTCCACTAACATGGCCCATCTAGGCTCGGTGTTGTAACCATGCTCTGATACCATTTTGTAACATCCCGGTCCTCCACCAGGTCGGGCAATGCTACCTACACAACCTTAACTTAGCATTGGCTGCTCTGATACCATTTTGTAACATCCTCGGCCTTCCAAAGACCAGGTAATGCTACCAACAAAACCTTAAATTATCCTTTAAATCTCTGATACCATTTTGTAACATCCCTAGCCATAAACTAGCATGGGAAATGCCACTACTCAGCTTTGACTTAGCTGGGATACCAAACTGTAGCATCCCTGGCCCACCACAGAGACCGAGTAATGCTACCACTACACAACATTCACATATAAATATATAACATGCATTTTAATCGAAATAAAACACATAACACAGAGTTACTATTACCATTCAGATTCAAATGTAATAGACAATAATTCATATATGCAATGGAATAAATGATAAAATTCGAGCATCATAGGCATGCATAACATAAAATTAAGCACATAAATGATACTTATCTTTTATCTAGAGTAAATACACCAACTACATGCAGACCTTCCACGAACCTCCCAGCCATAGACCACGTTGCTCATCGCTCCCAGTAGTAGGTCACCCTCGAGCTAGGACTAAGCTCCACCGGGCAAGGGAATCCTAGGCTAGGAAAGGTCAACAGGAAGACACACAGTTTATGAGGAAGGATTCTCTCCCAAGAGCCACTTATGTCCACTGCTCATAGACTCTCATTCCCCACATGCCTGTCCCACCTCAAGAGTATACACCTTCACTGTCACACAGGACAGTCCATCGGCTACTTCACCTCCCTTGCCTTGGGCTTCAGCAACATGTCGGACCGGAATTCTTAGAGCTCTGTAGTAGCTACGGGGCCCCTTCCAGGAGAAATCACTTCCACAATACACACTCTCACCTGGAGAGAGTTTCTCACATGCCTGACAACCTACTTCTTTAGCTCTATTCTAGCACAAGAAGGACAACCAAAAGGAACATATGACAATAGAAAATCACACTCAGTCGAGGAATTGCATGGCCACAACAGCCAACAGTTATGATACACACGACAAAAAAAAATACGGGGTGCTCAGGCTTCACAGAAGACGTGTCTCAGTCCACGGGTTCTCACTGGTTCACGGAATCATGTTGGTTGGCTTCACGGATCTAATTTTCAGAGGTGTGTGGCTATGCATATGTCCAACGCAGAGACATTACGGGTTCTGGGAAAGTATTCCAGCGAACCCAGGCGACGTATGCTAGAATGGGTGCACGGGTATGCAGTTGCAGATGCAGAGGATGACAAAATGAGGAGCGAACCCCCTCCACGACTGACTTCTATAGTTTTTAACTGCATGCACCCGGGTCGACACCTATCTTCCTAGAGCTGCATGCACTCCATTTTGCATGCGTTCCTTTCTAGGAACTTAGGACAGCACTCAACAATTTTCCACCTTAGCCTTTTAGGAAATAATAATAAATTATTATCCCTTTTAGAGGTAAGCCCCCTAGCTTAGCCCCTAGGCCCAACACTTATCCTCCTCCCTTACCCAACCTTCTGGAAGCTTAGTCCCCCATCACTCTTTCTTCGTGGTCAGTCTGCATGCAATGATGTTTATATTTTATTAATGATCTACATAATTACATATACAAAATCAGGCTCATGGCCTTTAATACCTAGGCTCTTCGGCCTAGTGAACACATAAGCCCACCAGCTTATCAACACTCAACTCACCAGCCTACAAAACGTGTTTACACTTTATAAATACAACTGGGGCTCATCCTTGGGGATATTACATACATTGAACATTTTCGGGCGTGAGGACCAGAACTTTCAGTGGTCCAGAGCATATTCTTACTACTCATCCCCTTCTGCATAGAAGGAAGTAATCTGGATTTCTGGAATCACTCATGCAGGCTACGTCCCAAAGGTTTTCGACTGTAAGGAGTTGGTCTCCTAGTGCGTCGAGAGATATATTCCAAGCCAGTGGATCATTCAATTGTGGGACCATTCAATTATCTCTCTGTCGCCTCGGGTATTTCGTAAGATGTTGAGACTTCTCAAGCCAACGCTCACCTTCAAGGGTGAATATTGCAAAGAATTATTAAAGAAGAATGACAATCGGTTGGACCTCTTACCTGAGTTCCTGGAGAACCCAATGGTCATCCCTGAAGACATCACAAGATTTTCGGTTGGCTCATTTAAAAATCCCTTCCGAGAAATTGCTTGGTTGGTCACGAGGGTAATAGGACAAGAAACTACAGCTAGCATTTCCCGCATGATTATTTAAATCTTGTACTTTACAGTCAAGGAACAGGCCATATTCGATTGGGACAAGTTGATTTCCATTGAAATCTATTCCCAATTATCACAACACAAAAAGGAGAAGAATTTTTTTATGTCCTCTTATTTGGTTTTCTCAATAGCACATTGTTGTCAGTTTCCAAGATTATCTTTGTGTAAGAACGTAAACTGTGAATTCGACCTGATAACCTTCTAGTATCAAACATTATGGAGGCACAAAGCCTCCCAACATTTTTATGAAGTTTTTAATGATTTTTTCTCAATTTTTAAAGGTTTATTTTTTGTAAAGGACACCCCCCGGATGTATGACCAGGCGAGTAAGTTCCTAGATAGGAAGGGGACACTGGAACAAATGGAGAATTACAATGTCATAAGGATTTTTGGTTCCAAGGAAAATCCTTCCTTCCTGTAAGTTTTAAACCTGTGAAGTAAATCAATGCTTATAGATTCTTAAGCAAAAAAGAATTTAATCAATGGCTCATACACAGAGTACACAAAGATTTTATACCGGAAACCCTCAACCGGGAAAACCTTTCTTATATTCATTATATCGAATTTCACCATTCACCATACAATATATACAATTTTATTAGGTATTACATAGATACCAAAACCCTAATCCCTTAATCCGGGATTAATTTAGTAAACTGCTAAAAATAGCAAAACCCGCCCGAAAAAAATTTTCGGGGCGCTGCCCCAAACGCTGCGCTTAACTGGGGGGGGCATACCTACCCCCCCTTGGGACCCCCCTAGGAAAGTGATTGTCGCACATGACACAAATATCACTACTAGAGGGATCGTAAGACGCAGTTGTCGAATCTGACGTTCCCACACACACACATGCAAAGAATATAACACATACCCAACATTCTCCCACTTGTTGTTTTCTTTGCATCTAGGGGTCCAGGGGATTATGTAGTCAACAATCCAGGGCAACAATGCCCATTGTTACTCTATACTAGGAGAACTTTTCTGTTCTCACAGACTTTTTCAATGAATCTGCAACATTCTTCAAAGTGTCAACCTTTTCCAGCAACACCTTGTTTTCCTCAACCATGTCTCTCACAAAGTGATACTAAACATCAATGTGCTTTGTCTTTAAATGATAAGTTGGGTTCTTTGCCGGGAAGATTTCACTCTGACTATCACAATCTAATTTCACTGCTTGTTGTACCAACCCAATACCTAAACACAATCTTTGTAACCATACTGCTTCCTTGCTTGCATGAGTGGTTGCCATGTATTCAGCTTCTATAGTTGAGAGTGCCACTACAGCCTGTCTTTTTCTCATC
>SNQJ01S0060737.1:84084-94167 GCA_010110895.2 Picea sitchensis | reverse complement strand
TCTCCTCGAGCCTTTCGTTTATCAGTGAAAATCTCCAGGGTTCGTGCATAATGAGTTGTTGCCATTAAAGCTTATTAATTGCATATTTAGAAAAAAGTGTGAAGGTGGCGGTGACAAAGAAGAGTGATTAAGAATTAGATATTTCTTAAAGGCACCAATCGTCCGATGCACGAAAGAGATCACATCATGTTTGAAATGAATACTTGGAAAGGATAACACTCTTCTCCACAAATCTTGGTTTAATTCGTATTAATGACAAATCTTCTCCGTCCTTCTGAACATTAATGACAATCTTAACGGCTCCTGCACGATGAGCTACTAGCATTAAATATTAATAATTGCATATCTAGAAATAAGTACGAAGGTGGCGGGGATGGCGAAGAGAGACTAAGCATTGTACATTTCGTCCACTCGCCAACCCGTGAAACGGATTCCAAGAAATATCCAAGTATGGAAAGCGGTCGGGCGAGATTCAAAAATACGGTCACAAGATATAATCAGGAGACGTGAGGGGCCAATGGTCAAATTGTATGTCACAATGACAGATTTCGTTCGTCAATTTGTATATAGCGGAATTGCGGGTGTTGTTTGTACATAGCGGAACAATGGAAGCGCAATGTTGAGCAAGCCTGGCCAGGAACCGACGATGGTAATAGTGGCCAAGTATGCAATGGACAAGCGGTTGGTCAGATTCATGATATAACAGAATTAGACATACTTGGAACAGGGAATATTGACGGGATTGAAAACAGGGCCACAAGCTCTACTCAGGAGACGCGAGGGCCCAATGGTCAAATTGTATCTACCGCAACTGTTGAATGAAAAATGTGTAACATGAAACAAGAGACAATGACCGTTTTTTAGGGTCAATTTGTATATTGTGGAACTTTAGGTGTTGTATATAAAAGCACGAGACATTCAGAAAAATGACACATTCGTAAAAAGGACCAAGTAAACAGAAAGCGAAAGAAAATAAGATAAAGGGGAATTTTTTTTCTAATTTGTAGATCGTGGAAGTCTGGGTGTTGTTTATAGGGGGCGGAACAATGGAAATGCAATGTTGAACCCGCATATCCGGGAACCCGCGATCCAAAAAGTTTGTTGAATATGAAACGGGGAAGCGGTCTGTCGGGCTGGGGATATAAAATTAACATTGGAAATCTGAATACGTGAATCCGCCAACTCCCGCACCTAGACATATTCCGAAAAAACAAGTAAGTAACCAAAAAGGGAAAGCAGAGGGAAAAAAGAAAGGGGATGGAAATTTTTGGAAGCGGGAATTGATGTAAAAAAGCCCCATTGATGGTCTTAACAGTAACTATGAAGTGCATTAAACATGTGAACATGTTCTTCAATCAAGGAATAGATACAACGAGCCATGCTTATAGTTTCCAGGATCTGTTTCTATAAGAGATGCGTTGAAAAGCTACAAGAAAATCAATTTTGGGATTTTAAAGAAAAGTTATTGTACTGCCAGCTTCACCGCAAGTATAAAAACGACGAATTTGAATTTTAATGTCCTCTCGTTGATATGATAGTTCCATTGGACTTCGCATAGTATATATTCTTTTATTTCAAATTATTCAAGGAGATTAATTTTGCTAAGTTAATCGATCACAAAAAAGTGCTAAAATGAGCCACATACTACATTTGCGTCACATAGATTATATTAAAAGGCAAAGCATGTCCTCTATAGTCTTTAAGATCATAGAAAAACTACGAAGAACCTGAATGTATTATTAATTTTCCCAAATGAAGCATACAACCAAGAACCAAGTAAACACCAAATGTATTGAAAGTTGAGACAGAAGGCAACGCATGAAAACAGAAGGTGTCAAGCAAGATCCCGCAAAGTTCCATAGAGCAGTACGCATGGATCTTTGCATCAAACAATTTGACATATAAAAAAACCACACCGTGGCATTGGTTTTCTCTTACATCAGGTATATGTTCCCACGAGAAAATAACTGGGGCCATGGGATATGAACAAAAGTTTGCCAAACACAAGACATCACAAAACTAGCAGAGCTTCGCCACTATACACTAGCTATAACCAGACCTCAAAATGGGGAACAAGAAAGTTTTCTATTACTACTTTACCATTAAGCAAGATCACTATTGACATTTTCTTCTGATAGTTCCATGGTCTGTCACTACCAGTTTTAACAATGCCAAATTTCCAATATTATTGGAAATGCCTGATGGTTCTACCCAGAGGAGAATGTTGTTTCGATGATTCAAAGGATGGGCCTGAGTTATTTACAGTTGGATACTTTCTATGGGGTTTGCGCTCATGCTTCCCATTTCTGGACTGAACAATCTTATGCACGTGTACATCACCAATACTTGCACCTGCCTCTATGAATTCCAATGCCTGAACTCCCCAATCTCTATAGTGAGTTCTAAAAATATCAAGCTCATGTTTCAATCCATGTCGATTCCTTTGTTTTTCAATTAGGGCATCGAGAAAATGCATATACCATACCATAAATATATAGTTGGAGACCAACCTTTTTTTTTATTCGAGTACCCAAAAGAAATGCAGAAATCTCGCCATGTCTATATAGTTGGAAAACAATTATCCAATTTGGGCACCCAAAAACATGCAGACTCCTCCAACAAAGCCACAACCAGCCACCATTTTTTTTTAATTTGCACATCACAACAAATATGCAAAATTCTTACTGGGAGATGCAAAAAAACATCAAAATACAACATCGATTGCATTTGTACTTAGATTCTCCTTATTGTTTCAAGTGCACAAGAAGAGACAAAATCTCTGGAAAGAGAATTTTATAGCTATATATGTAAACTACGAAGAACTCGAGTCCGACGAACATTCATCTTAGTGTTGAAGAAAAATTACAGACACACATGAGATATTTTGGTTTCCTGCCAAAGCTTGATATGATTTATTTTTTCTAGACGATATGCAATATTGCATTGTCCTCATTTAAGGTAAATTTGCTATGTATCTAAAAGTCGCACAACATGTAGACACTGTTTTCCTTTTTTTGTAGGTATGCTTCATATGACAATTCTCCTAACCCATGAAGAACATATTGTAACATAGGCTATGTAATTGTACAATGTACAGTTGTGTTGTCCACGGTTCAGATGGCAGCATTGAGACAATGTCTATATATGTAAAGACATTTTTTACTGCATCACAGGTAATCAATTGTATCATCACTTATGAAAGCAGAAGCAAAAGCAACACAATTTCATTTCACACATATAGGCTCAAAGGGGGTCGAGTATGCATTCGTTGCAACCAAAACACCTTCAACCTGGAAACGTGAGCATAACAGTTAATATATTGAACAATATAATATACAACTGCTAAAA
Organism: Picea sitchensis; assembly: GCA_010110895.2. Taxonomy (NCBI): domain Eukaryota; kingdom Viridiplantae; phylum Streptophyta; class Pinopsida; order Pinales; family Pinaceae; genus Picea; species Picea sitchensis. The sequence goes on along the minus strand of SNQJ01S0060737.1, from coordinate 90,819 downwards.
CAAAAACTGCAGAAATTTGGTGAAGGCAATTTGTATGAGCAAAGTGAGGATGAATATGTAAATGTATACGCACAACAGTTGTAGAGCTAGTTAGTTTCTTGATATCCTGTACTATTTCTGCTAGCAATTATGTTACAAATGTTGCTTGGGTTGTGCGAAAGATCATTTCTTTAACATCTCTTTTATTTGTTATATTTTTGAAGAGCATAAGTGGAAATTGCCCTTTATGCAATTGTTGTTCAATTGATGAAAACAAATTTGAATAGGTGTCGAAGAATTGCAGCTACAACATGGAACAATGCAATATTTATGTAACTTAACTGAGATACATGGACATGTGAAAGTAAAGGACAAAACTGGATATGGAGAATGGTACCATTGCCTTGTCATTGTCTGACTCTCCATCTTTTATATGGAGAATGTGTTGCAAGCCAAGTTTTCTCGCAAGTGTGACAGTTGTGCCAATGGTTCTAATTAGGTAAATGGCGTTGCTCTGTGCAAGTTGGATGATAGTTGTGTCCCGGACGAAACGATATTCTGAACAAATAGCGGGAATTTTTTCCACAATACTTGTTTTGTTGAGAGATATAATCTGATCACAATCACCACAGTCATATATTGTTTTGGGCAATATATTAAAATTTGTAATGCATATACCATTACCTGGAAATATCTTTTCTACATGTTTCTGGACAAGTTGTGTGGGAATATTCAGTGTGACTGTCATCAAGGCCTCCTTGTCTGTCATGTCAGCATGCATAATGGATCTAGTTTTGTTTGCCTTGTCCAAATAGGTGCTATAGATGACCATTATGTCCCCTGATGAACACTTGTCCAGTTTGGCAGATGTTCAAGCCCTCTATTGATAACACATTACAATGTAATGTGTTATAATATAACACATTACAGATCATAATCCAAGGAAATCAATTCCAGAAATTTTAAAGATAAAAAGTACTCCTATTTCTGCTCCAAATGCATGCAATAGATCTACAATTCGTGTACAATAATAATATATATCACATAACATAGAAAGATTTCCAGAAAAATAAAGAGTAATATTTTACCTTAACCTTCTTCCCAATCTGTAATCCTACTTGTACTCCAAATGCATGCAATAAGTCTCCAATTCTTGTACAATAATAATATATATCACATAACCTAGAAATCATAATAATTCAGATAACTTAGAAATCATAAGTTCCTCTACAATAGTAATATGGAAATTTTAACTGCGGGTATATGATGAGAAACATGAGAGGTGGGCATAAATTGAAATACACATGGCCATAAATTTAAAGCAGGCCATGGTACATTAAAAAAACGAATCACTACCCCTAATATGATACGTCCGTTATAAGCACGCCATGCTACATAAAAAAACGAATCACTACCCCTAATATGATACGTCCGTTATAACGCAGGCCATGCTCCATAAAAAAAAATGAATGGCTACCCTTAATAGGATACGTCAATTAAAAAAAAATTTAAATTTAACGCAGGCCATATCACTATTCATACTCTGTAAAAAAAAAAAAAGACCGAATGGATCACACTCGATAAGAAAACGAATTACTACCGGTAATATGATCCATTACTACCGGTAATGGATCACATAAAAATTGAATGGATGCACAGTGATCACACTCTGTAAAAGATGAATGGTTACCACTAATGATACTCTGTTAAAAAAATTAATGGCTTCACACAGATCACACTCCGTAAAAAAACGAATGGATGCTTCCTGATACATGATTGGTAATAAGGTTGAAGTAGTGCATGTTGATGATCTAAAACGTGGAATCATATGGAATTACAATAATTTTTTAATACGATTAGGTAAATGTAAAAAAGTAAACAAGTTAACAAATGTATTCATAAATACAAACAAGTTATGAACAGTAAATTGTATTTATTGATTTTGGAAGACGACTAAAAATATACCAGCATCTTCAATTGCTAGCCATCAAATTAAAATTTAAGATTAAAAGGTAATTAATTGTGCTTTTATATTTTATTATTTTTTAATACTAAATATTATTCTATAAATATTATTCTATAATCTAATGATATAATGACAAAATAATATAAATCATGGGTTTTCGGAATTAAGACACCCGTTTTAAAATATTGACAACATATTTCTTTATAATAAATATGTTAGGAAGGAATATTATTAGAATTTCATGTGGTCATAACAATCTATTTAAAAAGGCTCTCAATGACATTTTAGGGTGGCTTTATTATGAAGAACTGGATAATGGATCTTCTCAAAAATTTTAAATTTTTTAAGGATGAAAATGTAAAGATACAATATTTATGTTAAAATTTTGTATATGCCATTTTAAGAGATTTTTATGGATATCATAGGTAATTATTGTAGAAGAAGAAAGTACATAGATATTTTAGATATTTTTGAAAGACAAAGTGAAACTATTTTTTTACCTGAAAAAAGAATAATCTCATTTTATTTTATTTGACTATAAATTTAAACAATTTTCCAAAATATAACATTGTTATATTGAATTTTTTAATTTTTTATTTTAAATTAAACAATTTTTTAAAATTATGATTGGTCAAAAACTTTAACCCCTTATTTGCAGAGGTGCAGGCGGAACTTCCTCCCCACCATTTTTACGCCAACTCCAAATTCGATTCGGCCAATAAAGACAAATGGAAAGCTCTGAAACAGAAGCCCTCTCGAATTCTACAGAAAAAGATAGACAGCAAGCAGAAACACTAGAAAATTCTACAGAGAAAGAAGAAAGCGCAGAATCCGAAAGCCTCGAAAAGCCAGAATTAAAGAAAGACGAAAACTCAGAATATTCTACAGAAGCGGAAGGTCAAAGAACCGAAAGCATCAAAGAATAACTCTAGACAAATTCTAAAGACACCATGGCCCGCACAAAATTCCAAGATTCCACGAATTCTACAGCCATTGAAATGCCATGGAAAGCTCAAAACTAAACAAACAACAAAGACGTGGAGATCCAACGCCCCGAAGATGAATATAACGATTTAATTCAAGAATTCGTGGATCTGCCATCAAAATTCCATGACACGGCAGAGAAAGTCGCGGATCAGCTGATGCCATGGTTGCAGAAGCTCTCCAGCAGATCAAAAATATATTTCAGCATCGCCAAAGAAGAAATCTCCCATGGATACCGCCCGCTGGTAGGACATCATTATGCCCCCTTTGTAGCATCGGGGATCTCCTGCATTTTCCTCCCGGTGGCCATTGTCGTGTTCAAGGAAATCGGGGCCTTCTTTCCGTTGCAAAAGGTGGTATGGCTGGCCAACATATACCTGGCCAATTACTTTGCCACGCTCGTGTTGACATCGTTAATCATAGGAAAGGAACCCATGGCGTTTTTCTACCAGAGTTCTTTATCGGGATACATATACTCGCAACTGCTTCAGGGCTTGGGGTTTCTTCTGTATCTGTCCATGCAATGCTTCAACGTGGTGGCTGTCTGTTCCAAGCGAACAATCCTGTTGGCCAAATTGGCTTCTGTCGTCCAGCTATCTGTGGCGGTCTGTATCAGTTTGCACTATTATGTGGCAATCTGTATCAGTTTGCACTATTATGTGACGGTTTTCCACAGGGCCATGGCACAGAAGCCGCCCAGAACTTGCTGGAGAGTTCATGGTGTTTATAGTCTGTTGTTTGGTATACTCTGCTTGCTCTCCAGGATAAGACATGGGAAGAAGGAATATGTGCAGGCAGCAGACTACAACACTGACACGAAAAACTAAACACAGCCCTGAATCGGATTCCTTGTAATAGCATTGTGCCAAAATTAGATCATACACTGCAATCTCATATGGTATTTTCTTTAATTCAATTGCTTTTTCTATGGTGTTAGTTTTTGTTTTTTTAATTATTCGATTCGAAGCTTAGATTTTTTATAAATATTGAACTTTTGAGTTGGATTGCATTTAAATAAGGGTGTATTGTATTATTATTAGTTTTTTTCAAACCATAATGACAATGAGTTTGACAATGAGTTTGCTATTCATTTAACATTAATTTTATTGACTAAGCATTTTGATTATAAATTTAAACAATTTTTCAAAATATAACATTGGTATATTGAATTTTTTTTTTTTTTTTTAAATTAATTAAACAATTTTTTGAAATTATGATTGGTCAAGAAATTTAACCTCTTATTAAGCTAACTCCAAATTCAATTCGGCCTATAAAGGCAAATATTTAGACGACAGGAGTATATTATTATTAGTCAAAGAACTTGAACCCCTAAGTGATCTTATTATTATTAGGAGTATATTTGGATGAAAAGTAGAACCGTCAAGTAATTCTCACATTTTTAATACTTGTCAATATGAACCATTAATAATGATTTGGTGGTTTTCAATATGAATCATTAATAATGATTTAGTGGTATAATGACAAAATGATCTAAATCCTGAGATAGTTTTAAATCATGTTGAAAATGTTTTTCTTTTAATAAAAAATGTGTTGAGTGTTAGAAAAATTTAGGGTTAAAATATATTTAGAGATTATTAAATTAATGTTATAAAATGGGTTATTTTTTATTTTTTAATATTTATATTTATAAAATATTGAGGCTAATATGATATCAATATAAGTGAATATTTTCCCGGATGGGGTGCCACGTCGAATAGGTAGGACAAGTGGCAACGAGTCGGGTATCACCATAAATAATGGCCACCGCCTCTCATCTCCTCACCATTAAGGACGGGAGGGCACCTGCGCAGACATAACGAGTTGACGAGTCCTCTCAAGTGCGTGAAGAGAACGACACACCAGAGCATTAAGCACTTAGCCTTAATGCCCGGAGCTGTCACAATCACCCTCACCCTTATCAACTGCATGGATGGTTATGCGATGCATTTGCAAATTCAACCTGTGGAGTGTTGGAGAAGGAACAACCTTCCCATCAATATCTCGACCATAGCTCGGCTCGTCCACATGCCAAGAGCACGAGGACGGCCTCACAGAGGCGCGACGTGGTATGCCTGTGACTCTCGCAGGAAGCGGCAGAAGAAATTTGAACGAGCGTTGGCTCTAGCATCTGCTCGGAAAACCAGGAAACATGGGAGACCTACAACGCCTCCCATGGCGTACATGGAGGAGACTGCTTCGGATGAACCTATCCAGGATTATCCAGAACATCTCCTTTTCACTGTCACAGAAAATTGGAATCCCCCCACTGTTTTTGAGAACAAGACCAAGCTTCCAACTCTAGGAACCTCACACAGTCACAGGGAAGACGAACCGGCAGAGGACTTCACAATTTTCTACGTTAAGGAAGAATTGTCGGATAGCGCAGAAGAGAAGGCGAACCCAACAAGCGAAGAACCTCTAGGGGCAACGACTCAGCAGAATAGCCAGTCATCACGCCAACTTAACAGAGCAAAGGAAAAAACGGAGGGGACTCATGCTCAGGGGTCCACTCTCCTCTCCATTGTTCAGAAGGAATGGGAGGACCAGCCTCCACACATCAATCTGGGCTATCTTGAACTACTCTTTGAAACACGAAACATGGTGGACGACCAAATCTTCAGATCCATTCAAATCGAACATCGCCTCGACATGATGTACGCAACACACTCCATAGCATCCCCACGCCGACAGTGCCCTACATGCGCGCAAGCATATGCGATTCCAGCAGGATGGAGAAAGAAGGGTGACGCTGACGAGACAACTGGTTAAAAGGTCTTGTGAATGTTCATAATTTGCAACTTTCTCTTATTTCAAACCAGAACTTTAGATCATAGAAATGTTATCTATAGGATGTTAGAGACTGGACTGAATCTATTATAGTTGCGCGTCCTGGTTTCCTTCGGGCAGGACGACAGCTTGGTTAACTTTTGTTTGTTTGAAAACTGGTGGCATCGTAAAGCCAGTTGTCTCGGTTTCCTTTTTTTAGGTGGGACAATTGGCATTACAACAAGACTCTGTAAACATGCAATCGTAATATAAACTTTTTTTTTCCTTTTTTTTTTTTTTAAATATAAGTGAATTTTTTATACATTTTTTTAAGTTATTAAATTTTTATAAGAAATGGAAAATTCTTCTATAATATTATAAAAATAGTGAATTTATCATTAATATTGAATAAAATTAAGTTATAATACTTTAATTTAGAAAACCAATTTTAATTTTTTTTTTTTTTTGTTTATGGAAATAGCACTTTTGAAGAGGTGTAAACTTATAATTAAATATTAATTTCAATTAGTATTTGAAGTGGTGGAACTATAGTGACCCCAAAAAAATTGGTAGTTGGAAAGGTTACTATAATCTTAAAAACGAATATTGTGAATAATAAGCTTACAACATTCATTATCAAATTTAGAATATAATTAAAAGAAATTCAAAGAGGTTTTATATCTTATAATTTTGAAATTCAAAGAGGTTTTACTAAATATGGTTGTATATAATTGTATGTAGTATAAAATTATAATTATATACTAAGTTCCTACAATTAAGTAAAAATAAATGTCTTGTTCTTAGTTTTTGTTGAATATTGATAATCACAAGATTAAAAGAGGTTAAGTGTTAAAAGTTTTGAAGTTTCATTTAATTATTTTAATATAATTTAAATATAAATAATGTTTAATTTTAATTCATGATAAAATTTAAAATGAAAACATTAAATAAAAAAGATAAAATATTAACAAAACTTTATATATTCTAATTTTAATAATAAAAATGTTATTTAACATTACACATTTAAAAATACAAATGAA
>SNQJ01S0060737.1:57429-72180 GCA_010110895.2 Picea sitchensis | reverse complement strand
CAGCTTAACGCAGCCATGGTACGCAGCTTAACCCAAATAGTTTTTGTGCCTGATGATAGGGTTAATAAATTTTATATAGCAAAGATGGATATAGCAAATTTTATTTACAAACCCTAATTAGTGTTTATATTAAAATTATTTTTAATAAATTAAAGATGCCTTTCAGCGTTCATCAGCCACAATTATGTGGCTGTGCTAGTTTTATAACCAAACTTAACTCTAATTTCAATATCTAAATATATATTTTGAAAAGTAGAACCGTCAAGTAATTCTCACATTTTTAATACTTGTCAATATGAACCATTAATAATGATTTAGTGGTTTTCAATATGAATCATTAATAATGATTTAGTGGTATAATGACAAAGTGATCTAAATCATGAGATAGTTTTAAATCATGTTGAAAATGTTTTTCTTTTAATAAAAAATGTGTTGAGTGTTAGAAAAATTTAGGCTTAAAATATATTCAGAGATTATTAAATTAATGTTATAAAATGGGTTATCTTTTATTTTTTAATATTTATATTTATAAAATATTGAGGCTAATATGATATCAATATAAGTGAATTTTTCTCCGAATAGAGTGCCACGTCGAATAGGTAGGACAAGTGGCAACGAGTCGGGCATCACCATAAATAATGGCCACCACCTCTCATCTCCTCACCATTAAGGATGGGAGGGCGCCCGCGCAGACATAACCAGTTGATGAGTCCTCTCAAGCACGTGAAGAGAACGACACACCAGAGCATTAAGCACTTAGCCTTAATGCCCAGAGCTGTCACAATCACCCTCACCCTTATCAGCTGCATGGATGGTTATGCGATGCATTTGCAAATTCAACCTGTGGAGTGCTGGAGCAGGAACAACCTTCCCGTCAATATCTCGACCATAGCTCGGCTCATCCACATGCCAAGAGCATGAGGACAGCCTCACAAAGGCGCGACGTGGTATGCCTGTGACTCTCGCAGGAAGCGACAGAAGAAATTTGAACGAGCGTTGGCTCTAGCATCTGCTCGGAAAACCAGGAAACATGGGAGACCTAGAACGCCTCCCATGGCGTACATGGAGGAAACTGCTTCGGATGAACCTATCCAGGATTATCCAGAGCATCTCCTTTTCACCGTCCCGGACAATTGGAATCCCCCCACTGTTTTTTAGAATGAGACCAAGCTTCTAGCTCTAGGAACCTCACACAGTTGCAGGGAAGACGAACCGGTAGAGGACTTCACAATTTTCTACGTCAAGGAAGAATTGTCGGATAGCGCAGAAGAGAAGGCGAACCCAACAAGCGGAGAACCTCCAGGGGCAGCGAATCAGCAGAATAGCCAGCTAGCACGCCAACTTAGCAGAGCAAAGGCAAAAACGGAGGGGACTCATACTCAGGGGTCCACTCTCCTCTCCACTGTTCAGAAGGAATGGGAGGACCAGCCTCCACACATCAATCTGGGCTATCTTGAACTACTCTTCGAAACATGAAACATGGTGGACGACCAAATCTTCAGAGCCATTCAAATCGACCATCGCCTCGACATGATGTACACAACACACTCCATAGCATCCCCACGCCGACAGTGCCCTACATGCACGCAAGCATATACGATTCCAGCAGGATGGAGAAAGAAGGGTGACGCTGACGAGACAACTGGTTAAAAGGTCTTGTGAATGTTCATAATTTGCAATTTTCTCTTATTTCAAACTAGAACTTTAGATCATAGCAATGTTATCTATAGGATGTTAGAGACTGGACTGAATCTATTATGGCTGCGCGTCCTGATTTCCTCCGAGCACGACGACAGCTTGGTTAACTTTTGTTTGTTTGAAAACTGGTGGCATCGTAAAGCCAGTTGTCTCGGTTTTTTTTTTGTAGGTGGGACAATTGGCATTACAACAAGACTTGTAAACATGCAATCGTAATATTAACAGGATACTCTCTTTTTTTTTCCTTTTTTTTTTAAATATAAGTGAATTTTTTATACATTTTTTTAAGTTATTAAATTTTTATAAGAAATGAAAAATTCTTCTATAATATTATAAAAATAGTGAATTTATCATTAATATTGAATAAAATTAAGTTATGATACTTTAATTTAGAAAACCAATTTTAACTTTTTTTTTTTTTATCTTTATGAAAATAGCACTTTTGAAAAGGTGTAAACTTATAATTAAATATTAATTTCAATTAGTATTTGAAGTGGTGGAACTATAGTGACCCCAAAAAAATTGGTAGTTGGAAAAAAATTGGTAGTTGGAAAGGTTACTATAATCTTAAAAACAAATATTGTGAATAATAAGCTTACAACATTCATTATCAAATTTAGAATATAATTAAAAGAAATTCAAAGAGGTTTTATATCTTATAATTTTGAAATTCAAAGAGGTTTTATATCTTATAATTTTGAAATTCAAAGAGGTTTTACTAAATATGGTTGTATATAATTGTATGTAGTATAAAATTATAATTATATACTAAGTTCCTAAAATTAAGTAAAGATAAATGTCTTGTTCTTAGTTTTTGTTGAATATTGATAATCACAAGATTAAAAGAGGTGAAGTGTTAAAAGTTTTGAAGTTTCATTTAATTATTTTAACATAATTTAAATATAAATAATGTTTAATTTTAATTGATGATAAAATTTAAAATGAAAATTAACAAAACTTTATATATTTTAATTTTAATAATTCATATAATAATTTTGTTATTTTAATTATTTCTTTTATATTTATAAATAAAATAATATTTTTTTTTAAATTAACAATATTTTTAAAAAATTGAATTGTCTTTATTTTTGTGCTAAATATTTTTAAAATGGTCTACCGTAATTAGATTTATTTGTTTCCTATAACTTCTTAATCGTATATTAGTCTTTGGAAAATGATAAATATCAACATCATTATTAGGGGATGACATATTAATTCCACTAACTCAAAAACGTAAGCATCATGCCTCGTGGACCATTTTAACGTCATATTACAGATTTAATGTTCATTGGCCCCACTAAGAAATCTTACACGTTGGATTGATGGCGAACCGTGCCATATTATAAATGGTACATGGTTTTGGCATGGTTTAGGTAAGTTTGAACCCCACTCAACCGCAGAAATATTAATTTAAGGGAGATATTTTTGTTTTTAATGAAACGGAGGGGAGGGTCGAATGGCAAAGAAGTGGCCAGACGGATATAAGAATGGGTTAGTAGGACGAGGAATCAACACGTCAAATACACCGAGTCATTAGCCTTGGCGTTCTCTCTCTGTGACCAATCTTTCGTTCGCATTATTCATTCTCTACTCTTTTGCCCATCCTTTGCCTCATGATCTCAAGAGCAATGCTCGCCAAGATTCATCCAAATGATACAGAGCTCGCCAGGGATGTTGTGATAGACGATAAGCTCTCCAGGGTGTCTGCCACAGCTTTAACAGTATGGAAGAAATCTCTTGTTTTCGGCTGCAATGGTTTTACAGTGTTCAATTCCAGCGGGAAACTTATGTTTAGAGTTGACAACTATCCTTCAGATCCCAAGGACGAAGTCCTTCTCATGGACGCGGCAGGAAGGGCCATTCTCACAATGCGACGCAAGGTATACAAACATATCTACTATCATTTGACTGGGTCTCCATCGTTTGATATTTCTGTAATGCTTGAAAGTGAATTAAATTGTATTATTATATGTGAAACAGAGACTGAGTCTGCAGAATGAATGGCAAGGATTCCCAGGAGAATTTCGCGATGCGCAAAAACCTTTGTTCGTCGTGAGAAGAGCATCTCTGCGAATCTCCTCAAAGAATACATCGGAGGTGTATGTGCGTTCTTCGGCTAAAAGCAAGAAGCCAGGCTACCGTGTTGAAGGATGTTATGCCAAGCGCTCCTTCACCCTTTTGAATAGTTTTAACGAAGTCGTTGCAGAGGTATATTCATGTCTGCATGTTCCCGGATGTCTTGTTTACTTTGCATATGTATATTCAGAGTAATATTATTGGACTGTACTCATGCCAAGTTCTGAAAATATTTGGGATTTTGCAGGTGAAGCCAAAGCAGGGGAGATCAGATATCAGGCTGGGGGGAGATGTGTTCAATCTAACAGTGCGGCCTGGCTACAACCAAGCTTTCGTTATGGGGTTGATCATCGTTCTCGATGAGATCATGCCGTCGGGATGAAAACCCATCGATTCCAATGGGTACAAGAAGGAAATAGAGAGAGAGGTATACGTTTTAGGTTTCACTACTCTCTTCGTTAGGGAATGTCCAAATTCTGCTGAACCAGAATTGAAGATGGAGAAGCCCACTGCCTCGGACTACACGACAATTATCGAATACCATATTTTGTCGGACTGTAATGCCATGTTTATGATTTTCAGATCATCCTTTTTGCATATATTTGTCGAGCAGAAAGTGGAGTCGACAAACTAATTTCCAGCTGCGATGAAGATCGTTAACCCGGTCCATTGAGAGCTTATCTAATCCGACTACCATTAGAGATAAGGCATAATCCTAAAAAGGGCCATCCAACTCCTCTAGACTTTGGTGCCCCGTGCCCAAAGAAAGTATGCGCCTGTCATAAATTGAGTTTTGTAGATGGGAGTGTGATACGGTTATCTTTTCTCCATGTGACCAAGGCTTCTATTTTCAACGGCCTTGTAGGCTTAGTTCTCTTTAGGTGTTATTTAGCCTTGCCCTTGTAAACGTAATTTTCAAGTGACAAGAAACGCTAATGCAATTTCATTGGTCTAATGAATTTATGAATTAGTTATATGATTTATGATGTGTCAATCATGATTTATTTTTCGTTTCTATATGGAAGGTCACTTTCTTTTCTATTTCTAATTGCAAAAATTCAATGAATTATGATTTATTATAAAAGATTCCATTCACCAACTAACAAATTCAAAATTATAATATATCTAAATCTCTCTTTTGTGATGATTCGCAACAAAAGTATTCACAAGGACTTGTTAATCCCTTGGCTAAATCCAAGGATTTAGGTTTCATTAAACCTATTAATTGATGGCTATTTCATTAAACCAAATAATTGATGCCTAAGAGACGCTATAAAACATTGTAATGATTTTTTTCCTTAGTTTAGTTATTATGACACAATTTTGTTCGAGTAGTGTTTTAATGAGTATTTATTAATTATCTAAGCAATTTTATGTTTTAGTAGTGTTTTAATGAGTATTTGTTAATTTTATGAACATGGAGTATTTTAGCGAAATGTTAATGTGAAATATCGTGGGTGTGTTGTTGCAAATCCTTATGTTCAGTACTTTCTAGTTGACCCACTAGTATTTGTAATGCTTATATTTTGTTCATTTGGCATTTTTTTCATGTTCTCTATAGTCGCTTGAGGTATATACCTTCACCTAGTTGCCAGTAGAGTCAAATTACAATTGTGGATCGCTTGGAGGGTGGAATTAATGTATACATGACATTGGTTGGAATAAATGGGGTTGAAATTACATGTTAGTGCATAAGGTTTTGGGTTTCTATTTATTCGTGCCAACAATTCTCCTCTATGTTGAATACTAGTTGTATTCTTCTGATTGTTGAGGAAATGTTCTTGCTGGGAACAAAATATTGGGTTTGATGCTAGTTGCTTCCTCTAATTATTGCTAGGAATTGTCTATGTTGATTTGGCATTATCATCCGTAAATGACGGACTTAGATCCCACTCGCTTCACCCACACGGATATCCTGAAAAATAACTTCTAATCTATATTCTCATACTTATAAAGAGATTTTAGTTTCCAAAATGGCCTACTTTTGGGAACAACCTACATACATCAAATTGCTAAAAACATAATAACTCTTAGGCCAATAACAAATTCAAGACCTTGMAAATACTATGTCCATGAGAACATTGTATAGCCTACTTTGGAAAGGCAGTGGCCAAGTAAGGATGTGGCTTTAGTAGTATTGAACTTTGTTTAGATTGTATCTTGTTGAGTTCTTTGTTTTTAGAATTGATCTCAAGGGATTCTGAGGTCAATTGAATCCTAAGTGCAACTTCTCTACTCTTTGTTCTTTAATGGCATGTAAGGATGTGCCTATATGTTGAATTTTGAATTTGTAAGGCTTTGAGGCTATTGGACTTAGTGTAAATATGAAAAGTCAAGACTAATCTCCATCAACATTCTCCAATGGTTTATTTTTGTCTTCTTCTCACTTGATATTTTACTCAACCAAATGACAAAGGGGCTATGACTATTACTCAATTTAAAAAATGATAACTTATCCTTCATGTACATACTATCAAACACTTTGTTATGTGTTTTCTAGTTCTAATAGGGCAATTTTGACGTTAAAAATGAGCCTAAAAAAAAATTACTATCAAAATCAACTTTACAAGAACTAATCACATTTTAGAGGATGACATCATCCTCAAGGGTTGAGTTCCCATTGCTTGAGTTAAAAATGTATAGTTGTCATATTTTGAATGGTTGATGACAAACCATAGTTAACCTTGGTAGTGTTATAAGTAAAGCACTCATAAAGGGAAAAGTACTTATAAATCACTTTTGAATATGTTAGCACCATGATTTTCATAGCTAGAGTTAGAGGTATGTCGAAATTTTTCAAAGTCATGCCATGATCTTGGGAAAATCGAGGCATTCCTAGATGATTCATAGTTAGTGTGTCAAGGTTTATGAGGTCAGTAATCAAATAAAGAATGACTTGAAATGTTAGTAAGGGGTCTATCCATAAAATGGTTAAAGGGTTACTCCTCTCATTTACTCCGCAAATGATTTTGTTACGCACAATATTTTACTGCGCAAAGGCTTAATGCTCTCATTTACTGTGCAGAGGATTGTCCTGCGCACAGGCTACAAGGCGCACTGCACACATGACTAGTTTAGTGGTAAACATCAAAATCATTTTTTGACCAACTCAAGAGGAATTTTGAAAATCCTAGAGAATTTTTTGTCAAGGATAGACCAAATAATAAAAACCTCTCTCATATTTGTAACAAGTGTCATATTTTGGGAGATTCAAATGAATATTTACAGCTCATTTTTCCAGATTTAAGCATTTAATGTTTTCGTCATAATCTTTGGGTGCGGATCCCAAGATACTTGAGGGGAATTTTAGAAAACTGAGAGAGTTTTTTCTCAAGAACGGGTTCATCTACAAAAACCTCCCTTAGTTTTAAAAATTATATTTTTATTCGGTAGATATGATGTCATCTTTGACCCCTATTTTTTGAGTCTGCTACAAAATCTATTGCGTTTTTGTTGTAGGTTACTGTTGCACAACTGTGACAGAGCTTCTGGAATGCCTCTAGATCATAAAGGAAAGGTAGGAAATCATGAAAACTCATCTACAACAAATTCCAAATGTCAAATATCATGAGGATATGGTTTCAAAAGTGGATTTACCTATTATTATCTTGTAATTAATGAGTCAACTTTGACTCCTCTTTTTCAACAGTTAGTTCATATTTTGTTGCCAAGAGATTTGTAATTTTTTCTTAACCTGGGAAGGCTGTTAGGATTCGAATTTGGCATCTTAGGAAGATATTCTTTGTATATATTTCATGAAGCTATGAGAGGAAAAGGGGGTGTGCGGGAAAAAGTATAGACCATTTTATCCCTAATGTAATTATGAATCTAAAGAAATACAAATACATAAGTCATGAATTCCTTAAGAAAATGATTCTAATGGTGGTGATCTGAAGCTTGTACCTTTATTTGTATGTATTTCCTGTGTACTCATATTCATTTCACTTTTCTTATGTTTAAATTGGTAAATTTAAAAGTCTAGAATTTATCTAATGGTACTCTAGACTAAATCGATTTAAGTTATGTATATCTTCTTAGCTAAGATCATAATTCATCCATTGTGGTGCTCTAATTTTGTTGTATGTTTATTTTATTCTTTTACCCTACACGATCAAACTAAACACTAAAGTTCATCACCTTTCTTAGTCTTTGTTCCTCTGAAGATTTCTATCTACCAAGCATTATTTTCTTTGTTTTCAGAGGTTGACTCCATAGCCCTATAAGCACTATCTTTTGTCAGCATACCTTGAAAAAATATCTTAAATTTCTAAATCTAGCCATCATTTTAAAGCAACCTGTCTATCAGAGATCAAGTCTCAGAGAGAGCCCTCTCTAGATTGGAAAGGCTATTTTCCAGTCTTAAAGTTGGTTTGTAGGTTAACTTTGTAGATTGTTTCTTCAACCCAACAATTTACTCAGCGTTAACGTTTTGGCACCGTTACTTGGAGCGAATTTCTAAATCTAGCCATCATTTTAAAGAAACCTGACTATCAGAGATCAAGTCTCAGAGGCATTTCCCCTAGATTGCTAGCTATTTTCCACCTTTAAAGTTGGTTTGTAGGTTAACTTTGTAGATTGTTTCCTTCAACCCAACACTTACTCTCATTGCTAACGCTTTGGCACCAAGCATTTGGAGCTTAAAGTTGCATTTTCCTTGGGGTAAACGACAAAGTTCATATTTAATTTTTGATGGTGGATAGGAGTTAGACACAAAGAGGTTGTAAATCATCCACCTCGCAACTCCATTATCAGTTGTATCCAAATGTCAGAGTATCAATGTATTTAATCTAACTGGGCTCCGGTTTTAAAGGTTGAAGAAGGTACTAGTGACTCCAGTGGATTTGATGAAGAACTAAGATGTTGTTACCATTGTTTCAAGGTATGCATGTTTCAAATTTTTATAGATTCATGGTTTCTCCAATCCTTTACCCAAGGATGAATATTTTTAAAGGAATGGTCCAAAATTTAGTGGAGATGATCTGAGATTGACTTTGAAGCATATATCAAATTTTCGCGACTTCATTGAGCTTCTTAGAGTCCAACATGAATATGTTTTCCTTAGACTATTTTATGATTCATTCCAAGGAAAGTGTAAAGGTTGGGCTGAAGGTTTGCCTTATAGATCTATTAGAACAATTACTACTTTTTGGGTTGTCTTTTTTGGAAACATGGATGGAAAAAAGAAGAGTTAGTAGAAGACTCACTTTCCATTCAAGGTTTTAAAATGGAAAGATAAATACACCATGAGGCGAGAAGGAAAAATTTCCTTCATTTTTTGTCTTCTTACTCAAAGTCATTCAAATGTAGGTTAGAAGCCAAGATCTATTTTTTACAAGAGTTTGCCAAAGATTTTCATAAAGATATTGAGGTTTTAGAGATTCAAATTCAACCCCAAAATTTCCAATATCAGAGTCAGTCTTTTAAAAGCATTTCCATCCAAGACAAGAGGAGGTAGTGCTTCCCTCAGTATTTAATATTGAGGAATCCTTTGAGAACAAAATCGGGTTTGATGACTCACAATTGAAACCATATGATGGCAAAGAAAGAACATATGATGATCAAATTGCAGGATATGTTGAAATTCATCTAACCTAACACATCTTCTATGATCCCAGAGCAGTATATGGAAAAAAATCAGCCAAAATTTTCAGTTATTTTTCTACTATGGAAACAAAGGGTATTGTGAGTTTCTTTTGCCATTACATTGTTTAGTTTACTTTTTATTGAAGCATGATCAAAGGATCCAGTTACTCGAACAACTGTTGGATCTTTCTCACCTAAGATCAAAAATTCATCCATTGTGGGTGGACTGATTTGTTGCATGTTTCTTTTCCTCTTTCACCCTACATGATCAAACTAAACAATGAAGTTCATCGTCTTACTTAGCTTTTGTTCCCCTGAAGATTTCTATCTACCAAGAATTGTTTTATTTGTTTTCAAAGGTTGACTCCATAGCCCTAGAAGCACTATCTTTTGTTACCAAATCTTGAAATATTATCTTAAATTTCTAAATCTAGCCATCATTTTAAAAGTAACCTGTCTATCAGAGATCAAGTCCTAGAGAGAGCCACTTATAGATTGTGTGCTAGTTTCCACCTTTAAGGTTATCTCTTATAGAATGTTTTAGCCCAACAATTTACTCAACACTAACATAATATAATATAGATATACCAATAAATAAAAGTAGTTTATAATATTTCAAAATAAAATACTAATTCAAAATTCATAACATAAGATATATATATATATATATATATATATATATATATATATATATATATATATATATATATATATATATATATATATATATATATATATATATATGACACATAATATACACATCTCTAATATATATAAATAATATAATAGTATATACAGAGTAACCTATATATTATATTATCCAATGCTAATATATGGGTTGCACTCTAATATATTATATTATATTATATTGTATTATAATATATATATTACATTATATTATTATGATCAAAGAGGGAATATATAGGGATAATATATATGATATGACCCTAAGGGGCATATGGGTATATATAGAGATCATGTATTCATTATTGTGGAGATTTGTATTGTGTAGAAATTCTGCCCCTAAAACTAGACAAACACTTAGCCAAAAAATCATTTCAACCTCCAATAAAACTTCAACTATAAAGTATGTCAACCCAAAACATTCAACTATGTTTGTATGAGTAGAAATAGAAACAAATAAGATCTGAAAAAACAATGGAAATAAAATGAACAATAGATAAATATATTAACACATTTGACACAAAAGATTTCTAGGCAATGCCCTCGAAAACCCACGAGGGGAAAACCAGTCCAAGAGATATTCTTCTTATTGAGCTAGTAGGAAAATTTCCGAAGTTTATAAAAAAATATTCAACATTAAATATAATTGTGCTTATCTCAAATACACAGTCCAAAATCGTATAAATCCATGTCGAAACCAACACCTTGATTTTTGTGTAGTAACAACAATCAACCAGTAAGGTATGACCGAACCATTAATTGTTGTAACAACACCCTCAAAATTTGTGTTTAGATTTTATACTTTCATATATGAACAATTCAAATTTACCCATAACAAATGCCTCAAAATCCGTGCATCTAGGTCTCAAAATCAACACTCAAAATGCCTCAATTTTTGTGCCAAGTACTATGTATGGGCTATCTTTAATGGATGTACAGTCCACATTTAATTCATTGTTGTACATACTAACTTAATGACTGAATATTTCCTTGGGATGTGTTCCCCTCTTCTTTGGATGTATGTCAATCTCTTTGTGGTAACTCTTTTCCTCTCAACTCAATATTCCTTGGAAAATGAGCCCCCTTTCTCGTCTAGTGTTGCTCCATAAGATCAACGGATGTGACTTAATCTTTCATTGAGGTAACTTAAATCACTTAAGTGACCCAAACATTATAAAGTCACTTTTAGCCATTAAATAAAAGATCCCACTAAACTTTATAAAATCACTTTATAAAGTCAAGTCACTAGAGATAGAAATATGATGGTCACTTCTACATTTTGGGCATCACGAATGTACAAGTACCTTTGAGATACAAAAAATTAACACTCCCTCTTAGTGAGGTAAGTACTTCTGGTACCTCCACTAGAATTTGTCCCCAACTCCATCATCTCATTTGTTTTTTTAGTTGATCCCTCTAAACTAGAAGCCTCTTCTCCCTCTTAATTGGAAGCCATTGTTTCTACCTCTGCTTATCTCTGATATGAATACATGCTCCTAATATTATCCTCACTCTCTTAAGCATCTATCTATGTCATATCATACCCATTGAGTCCTTTGTGAGTACTGGAAGAAGATCAAGTCCCCAATATCAAATCACACTCCCATGTAACCTTCTCACTCTCTGACACTAACACTAACTATGAATCCAAGAATCCACTTGATCCAACCACAGAATTTCCTAGTGTTGTGATAGAGACTACAACCCTCCATTTTCCTTCTTTTGATATTGCATAGCCTTTGGAAAATGGGCTCCCTCATCTTTTGGACTTAAGAAGAATTTTCCTGGTCTCTCTCTCTAATTTAGTTCCTTAGAGAAATCATGTTTCAAAAAGAAGCACTTGATGATTTTGATTTTTTAGCTAAGAAGATGAAATCGACCAAGTTAATATTAACTCCTCTGATGAGAATCGAAGGATTTACTTCAAACTCCTCTAATTCACATAGGAGGAGTTCTTCCATCCATAGCTTATTTCACTTGTTATCACGCAAGTTCATGATAACTCCTCTGAAACGA
Source organism: Picea sitchensis (assembly GCA_010110895.2). NCBI lineage: Eukaryota > Viridiplantae > Streptophyta > Pinopsida > Pinales > Pinaceae > Picea > Picea sitchensis. Next base: position 60,123 of record SNQJ01S0060737.1, on the reverse strand, counting down.
GTCAAATGGGTTATTTTTAACTCATGTGACTCATATAAGAGGAGTTTCTCTCAATCACTTCGATGTCATCGTAATACTTGAGAGAAAGTCCTCCGATGAACATCAGAGGACTTTACTCTAAGTTCTATGATGATCATCGAAGAACATGTTCTTAATTCTTCTGACCTTAACTACTTCTCTAACCGTGCATTTAATGTTGGATTTGTTTTGGTCTATATAATCCACTAATGATAGTTTTTATTATCTTGTCGAAGAATACATAGTGAGAAAGGTTTCCAAAATGTAGAGTGTGCAAATATGTTCCATACTAACTCGTGATTTACTTGCACCCTCCACATGGTGCCAAGATTCAAGTAAGGGAATATTTTCATTTTAGGGTTAGGGTTAAGGTTAGTTTTTATTTTCCTCCCTCCAATTCTCCCCACACCATTTCAATTAAGCACCCTTATTTTCCCCTAATATCCTTCGTGGCTATGTAGCTACATGATCTTTTACACCCATACTCATCTTCATAATACAGTTTCATTATATACCCAAATATCAACAACACTTGTTTGGCAGGACCTTCATCGGAGCCTGTCCTCATATTCATTCCCAGCACAATCATGCTAAGGAAAACTCTCACCCTTTCTCTTTGAAACCCTTAGGGTTTTTTTCCATMAAGAATATTACAACTAACTCCTCCAACCRCATCATAGGAGTTCTTACTAACTCCTCTAATGGGATCGGAGGAGTYGCATACAAATTCCSCACATTTTCTCAGCCACTCAGAGMTCTTAGAGGTAACTCCTCGGATCATATCGAAGGATTTCCACTAAACTCCTTCAATATTATTGAAGGAGTTACACTTCACATTACTRATTTCATAAGGATTTAGGAGCTCAAATGTTAACTCCATTGACTCCAATCAGAGGAGGTGCTCTTAACCTCTCCGATCGAATCCTTTTCAAGCAGTTTCCCACTTGAATTGGAAGAGTTAACCTCTGTACATATGATATTTATTTCAAAGGTTATTTTTTACCCTTTCCTCCCCAGGTTTCTACCATGTTGCCTAAACATGCCTACCATTACCATGACCTCCTGAGAGGATGAATCTCTGCATCATAATAATATCAATAAATCCTTTGGTATTTCTAATCATTTATTTTCATTGAATGGTATATTATATCCTAATATTCACCCTAAACTTATTTTTCGTGGGAGGTTCGAACATGCCACCTCGAAAGAAAATGACAAGAAAGGCATATGGGGTGAAATCCTTTGGCAGTGCCCAACAAGTAGAAGGATATATAGAGTTTATCAGAGCCACATATGATGATGCAACAAAGATTTTGGAGAAGGATGGAGAGACATTGAAATGGGGAGCGATTTATCACATGTTCAAAAAAATCAAATTTACTTAAGATCGAGATGAACTTCAAGAATTCATGAATATTAGGAGATCAGGGATATTCAGAGTAGCAACACATTCAAAAGTATTCCCTTGTGCAGATGATATATCCTGTATTCTAAAGAACACTAACATAAGCGACCGATATTTCAGCAACGCGAGAAAGGAATACATAACTTCTTTTAGACCATATTCTTTGGCCAAGTGATACCATATTGAAGAAGTAAGAAAAAGGTTTGATGGTGAACTTCTCAATGATTTTGAGTACACATCTAAGGATTTGTTCCCCAAGTGGTATAAGGAAAACAATCAATTTAAGTACAGATCCAAAAGCGAAGCACAATAGGTAATTTTTTTTAAAGCATTAGGAAATTAATGTCCACACATATTTCATAGTAGCGCATAATCAATGAAATCATAATTAAAATCATTACAAGAGACTCATCATTATAATAAATAATGACGCAACCAACACATCAACATAAGTGATAGCGACACTTGACCAACACATAATCATAAATAACGATGCAGTTCAGCACATCACAATCAACTTAAGCAAATTATAAACAATGATCAACCAGATGTTGAATATTAAAATGACTACCCACCCAACCTACCCGAGAATGTTAGGACCTCCACGTCACATAAACAACGCTCAAGCCGAGGATTCATCTGATTGATTTTGACCACTTAAGCTCTTAGGGTTGGTGACTCTTTTAAGGAACAAGGAGGTGTCTGCATCCGACTAACACAATCAAGTCAAAAACCAAAATATCTCAATCAATCACCATCATTACTGTTCATGATGAAAGAGAATTTAATTACTAAATCAGTCATATAACAACATAAGTTAAGGCACAAGAGTAAACAACTTTATTTTATTTTCATGGCGCAAAAGAAAACATCTATTTTATTCAAGGCACGCGATTAATCAATTACTAAATTCAACAATAATTCAACATTATTTTCAAGTTGTGCACGTGATCTAATTAATGAATTACACATAAATCAACATCATTCAATGCACACAATTAATCTAATCACTTAGGAAATCATACATCAACATTATTACAATGCACGCAAGTAATATAAAAGCGTAATCATTTATGCATTATCATTAGTCCATAGCACAACGCAATATAATCACTTAATCATCAACACAAATAAGAGATTGTTATCTTTATGAATATTTAGACCTTTATGGTGTTTAAACTAAGTTTTACAATTAATGAAAATAAAATATATTCATTAAATTAATAGTTATTTACACACTTCATAATATTAATAACAATAAAATTAGAAAC
>SNQJ01S0060737.1:24196-41931 GCA_010110895.2 Picea sitchensis | reverse complement strand
ACTGCACTGTACGATTCGACATTCCACTTTTTGGTCAAAAACTAGTTCGGCCGAAACAAATATCTTTCGGCCAAAAAATAATATTAGTTCGGCCGAAAAAATGTTTTTCGGAATTTTGGAGATCTGATTGTCACGAAAGTGTTACCCACCTTCGTGATTTCACCCTACTTATAAATCACTTTTGAATATAATATAGATGTGCTAATAAAAAAAAGTACTTTTGAATATATTATAGATGTACTAATAAAGAAAAGTACTTTAGAATATTTAAAAATAAAATACTAATTCAAAATTCATAAACATACTAAGCTATATATATATATAGTATTCACATTTTTTTTTAAATTACATAAAACTATATATATATTTGAAATAATATATATATATACTAATGTAAAAATCCAACCCACATATTTCACATAATATGTTTAATATAATACAGATACTCTCTCTCTCTCTCTCCACACACACACACACACACACACACACACACAGACACACACACATATATATATATATATCGATAATATAATATAAAAAATATAATATATTATATTAGAGAGTGCAACCCATATATTATATTAGCTAAGGTATAATATATGGGTTGCACTCTGTAATATATTATATTATATATTACATTATATTGTTATGATCAAAGGAGGAATATATATGGTTAAATGTATATGATATGACCCTAAGGAGGCATATATGGGTATATATAGAGATCATGTATTCATTATTGTGGAGAGTTGTATTGTGTATAAATTTCACCTAAAACTAGGGAAACACTTAGCCAAAAACTAATTTCAACCTCCAATAAAACTTCAACCATAGTGCATGTCAACCCAAAACATTCAACTGTGTTTTTATGAGTAGAAATAGAATAAACTAAGATCTAAAACAACAATGGAAATAAAATGAACAATAGATAACATATTAACACATTTGACACAAAGATTTTTTGGGAAATGCCCCTGGAAAAACCCACAAGGGGAAAACCAGTCCAAGAGAGATTCTTCTTATTGAGCTAGCATAATTTTTTTTGAGTTTACAACAAACATTTATTCAACATTAAATATAGTTGTTCTTATCTCAAATACATAGTTAAAACTCGTATAAATACAAGCCCAAACCAACACCTCGATTTTTGTGTAGAAAGAACATCAACCAACAAGGTATGATCGACTCATTAATTTTTGTAACAACACCCTCAAAATTTGTGCCTAGATTTTATACTTTTAGGTACAAACAATAAGAATTTACCCATAAGAAATGCCTAAAAATCCATGCATTTAGGTATCGAAATAAACACTCAAAATGCCTCAATTTATGTGTCAAATTACTCTATATGGACTGTCTCTTTAATGGTTGCACAGTCCACTCTTAATTCCTTGTTGTAAAAAATGACTTGATGGATGAATATTTCCTTGGGATGTCTGCCCCCTCTCCTTCGGATGCATGCCAATCCCTTCGGTGTAACTCTTTTCCTCTCATCTCAATATTCCTTGTAAAATGAAACCCCCTTCTTCTCTAATGTTGCTTTTATGCATTCCGTAATGTGTAACTTCCCAAACCATATATCTCAAGGGTTGAGATTTGATCTTGCTCCATAAGATTAATGGATGTAACCTCATATTTCATTGAGGTCACTTAAATCACTTAAGTCATCCAAACATTATAATGTCACGTTTACCCATTAAATAAAATATCCCACTTAACTTTATAAATCACTTTATAAAGTCAAGTCACTAGAGATAGAAATAAGTTGGTCACTTCCACATATTGGGCATCGCCAATGCATAAGTACCTATGAGCTACAAAAAACTAACACTCCCTCTTAGCGAGGGAATTACTTATCATACCTCCACTAGAATTTGTCTCCAACTTTATCATCTCATTTGTATTTGTAGTTGATCCCTCTAAACTAGAAGCCTCTTCTCCATGTTAACTGGAAGACATTGTTTCTACCTCCTCTTATTTCTGATCTAAATACATGCTCCTAATAATATCCTCACACTCCTAAGCATATATCTATGTCATATCATACCCATTGAGTCCTTTGTGAGTACTGGAAGAACATTGAGTACCTAGTATCAAATTACACTCCCATGTAACCTACTCACTCTCTGAAACTGACACTGACTATGAATCCAATAATTCACTTGATCCAACCACATGATTTTCTAGTGTTCGGATAGGAACTACAACCCTCCATTTTCATTCTTTTGATCTTGCATAGCCTTTGTAAAATGGGGCCCCTCATCTTTTGGACTTAAGAATAATTTTCTCGATCTATCTCTCAAAATTAGTTCCTCGGAGAAATCATGTTTCAAAATGAAGCACTTGAGGATTTTGGTTTTTCGGCTAAGAAGATGAAATCAATCAATTTAATATTAACTCCTCCAATGAGAATCGAAGGAGTTACTTCAATCTCCTTTGATCCACATCGGAGGAGTTCTTCCATCCATAGTTTATTTCACTTGTTATCGTGCAAGTTAATGATAACTCCTTTGATATGAGTCTAATGGGTTAGTTTTAAATCCTCCGACTCATATTAGAGGAGTTTCTCTCAATAAATCTGATGTCATTGGAAGAATTGAGAGAAAGTCCTTCGATGAAAATCATAGGACTTTCCTCTAGGTTCTATTATGATCTTCGAAGAGACTGTTCTTAACTCCTTCGAAAACAACTACTTTGCCACCCACGCATTTAATGTTGAGGTTATTTTGGTCTATATAATCCATGAACGCTAGTTTTTATTATCTTTCCGAAGAAGAAATAGTGAGAAAGGTTTYCAAAATGTAGAGCATGCCAATCCGTTCCATTMTGACTTGTGACTTACTCGCACCCTCTACCTGGCGCTAAGATTCAGGTAAGGGAATCTTTACATTTTAGGGTTAGGGTTACRGTTAGTTTTTCTTTTCCTTCGTGCAAGTMTCTCCACACCATTACAATTAAGCACCCTTGTTTTCCCCTAATCTACTCCACAACTATGTATCTAGATGATATTTTACACCTAGACTCTTATTCATAATATGATTGCAATATCTACCTAAATCTCGAGAACACTTGTTTGGTAGGACCTCCATTGGAGCTCATCCTTGTACTCATTCCCAACAAAATCATGCTAAGGGAAACTCTCTCCCTTCCTCTTTGAAAGCATTAGGGTTTTGTTTCCATTGATAATATTACAACTAACTCCTTCGACCACATCATAGGAGTTCTTACTAACTCCTCTGATGCGATCAGAGGAGTCACACAACTTTCCCAAATTTTCTTAGCCACTCGAAGCTCTTATAGGTAACTTCTACGATCATATCGGAGGAGTTCCACTAAACTCCTCTGATATTATCGGAGGATTTACACTTCACAACATCAATTTCATAATGATTCAGGAGCTCAAACGTTAGCTTCGTCGACTATGATCGAAGGATTTTTTCTTAACGTCTCTGATCCAATCATTTTCAAGAATATTCCCACTTGAATTGAAATATTTAACCTCTGGACATCCAATATTTCTTTGAAAGCCTATTTTTTACCCTTTCCTCCCCAAGTTTCTACCAGGTTTCTTAAACATGCCTACGATTACCCTGACATCCTTAGAGGATGACTCTTTGTCTCATAATAATCTCAGTAACTCCTCTATTATTTCTAATCATTTATTTGCATTTAATGGTACATTATCTCCTAATATGCACCCTAAACTTATTTTTTATGGTAGGTTCGAACTTGCCACCCCGAAAGAAAACGACAAGAAAGGCATCTGGGGCCGAAGCGTCTGGAATTATCCAACAAGTAGAAGGAGAGATATATATTATTGGAGCCACATATGATGATACAACATGGATTTTGGAGAATTATGGAGAGACAATAAAATGGAGAGAGATTTATCACATGTTCAAAAAAATCAAATTTCTCCGCCGAAACTGAAGACCCAGATGAGCTTAAGCAATCATGAATATTAGGATATCAAGGATCTTTAGAGTAGCAACACATCCAAAAGTATTCCCTTGTGCATATGATATCTCATGGATTCTGAAGAACAATGACATAAGAAATAAATACATCTACAACCAGAGAAAGGAACCCATAGATTATTTTAGACCAGATTCTTTGGCCAAGTTCTACCATATTGAAGAAGGAAGAAAAAGGTTGGATGGCGAACTTCACAACGAGTTTGAGTACACACCTAAATATTTTTTCCCCAAGTGGTATAAGGAAGACAATCAATTTAAGTACATACCCAAAAGTGGGTAGCCCATGAGTGCCTTAAGAAGACCCTACCAGTATTTGGTAGCCATGCTATGTAGATTATATGGGGAACCTTATGCAACAAAATCCATTTATCCTACATGCCTCTAATTATTTGTACGCAGATGAAGGAGCATCATTCAATCAAAAAGACATATTTTATGATAACCTTACAAAATCTATCTCCGTGGTCAGACAAGCCCAACTGGGGATGTTCCCGAGTTTCCACATGTCCTTGTACCTCTTGAAAATCATATGCACAACTAATAGGTACCCTAAAATGGGGTGGAGTGGGTTACCATCTGACCCTATAATTCACATATATTCTAAGGTGCTCTCATAGCACAAATATTTTATGGAGTACCAAAGGATATGAAAACACTTTCTCGCTCTGATGCGTGAGTTCATATTTTGCGCCACTCCCTTGTGCGTGACTGAAAAAGCCATAGAAGTTATAAGGAGAATAGAGGATTGGTACCTCATGGAGCACTGTACTTAAATAACAATATATGGCGTGGTGAAACCACCACACTTACTTCCACGGTTCATGCCTGCAAATCTTGTTGTCGAAGAAGTAGCATATCAAACCATTATACATGGAGTTGGAGGAATGTTGTATGGATTGAAGAAATAAATTTGGCCCCCGCTAACGTTGTATGTTGGCACCTATTTCTTTTAAAATACTAAAGAGGCCGAAGAAAAAGTAAATACCCTAATTTACTATCACTTTGGGGAAGATAAATTCAGGAGACATGATCCTAAGGGTATTGTCAGGGAGCATTTCAACAACATCAGACTGCCTTATGAGTATACTACAGATCTTTGGGAAGAAGAATAAGTACACCAAAATTCCATGACATATGATGAATTTAGTTTCAATAGGTGTAGCTATACGAAGGGAAGAATTGCATCTAAAGAAAAAGAAAGAGAAGTAGTCAGGAAAGAGGCAGAACAAGAATAAATTGGGCACCTTTCTCCTATTTCCATATCAATACACTTGATATCTATAGAGGAAGAAGAAGAGGTACTGGTAGAGAAAAAGAGGATGGATAAATAAAAATGACATGAGCAAGAATAAGTGAAATATTGAGGTTGAAAAATATAGAGCCAAAGCTGAAGCATAAGAAAAATTCGCAGCATAACAAGAAATTAAGYAGAAGGAATGAGCAATAGTGGAGAAAGYAGAGAAAGAGGCAAAAGAAGCAACRATTTTTTTKWWGAAGAAGAAATACGAAAGAAAAAACATAGAAGATAGAAGGGAAGACACACATCCCATGGAGGTGGACATTCTAGGAACACCTAATGCAGCTATAGAAACAAATTTGATAGACAATGGTTTAGGACTCAGGCTTTGAGAGACATTCCAGCCAAGCAAATTACTGGATGTAAAGAGCTTCACTTATGACAGTAAGACCGGTAGGATCATGCAAGAATAGGTAAAGGAAGTGCCAGTAACTGAAGGGGGGCCTATCTCAGTTGTTACCCATGTCCTAGTCATAGGAGATGTAAGAGAAGACCATGTTTCCATAGCTAAGGCCGGCTTTGCATTTATGGATGCCAACATAGAGAACTTACAAAGATTATTCCTGCAAAATGAAGAAAATGAGTCAAGGATCAAATAACTCGAGGAAATACTTCAACAGGTAAAGATTGATGAGAGGAGCCTCTAAAGATTCAAAATTAGCACTGAAAAGGTTATAAACGAGTTGGAAGGACTTGTCATTGACACGTACACCCATATTCACCTATTCATAGATGTGGTTTCAATATTTATTTAACAAAATAATTAGGTATATATGTAGTTGTCGCAATACAACACCATTCACGAAGGCATATAGGAGATATACAAATGGATAGAAGAGAATCCAAATGCACCACCTGAAATTTACCGACCATCAGAAGAGGAGAGAAAGACAAGCTTATATGTAATGGATCATTTCCAAGAGATAGGACAAAAGGATGATAGATAAGTCACCCAATCCATGGAAATATGCTCAAGGATCCATAAAGTTGCTCAGGAATTAATCAGAAACAACTGGCTCCCAAGATAGATTAACTTGGGAAGAACCTGGTAACAAAATAATTGGTGAAAGTAGTACATGATAGCACCAACCGAAGGAAGGAATTAATTGAAGCACATACCTTTGTCTCCACATATCTCATTTATCAACACTTGCTACAAGTAGTAAAGCTTCATACCATGGTACAATATTTCATGATGAGATTGGAAAATCATATGGGCACTCTCAAGGAAAATATTGCTATGATCAACACAACATTAGAACAACTGATGTACAGAAGGATTGAATCATTATATGATCAGTTGGAAGTTTGGAAAACGTACCTAAGGAAAAAAAATCCATAAGAAAAGGAAAGAATTCATACGTTTTGTTTCGTCCTTTTCCTAACCAAACTCAATTTCATTGCATTCTGTACACTTGTCATTAGGAATGAAAAGGTGAATCATTTTTGTAATTGCTCCTTGAAGAAGAAGATGAAGATACACATACAAGTTACTAAACATTTTCATAAAATAGAATACAACCCTATTTGAAGGGAATTTTTGGCTTTTAAATCAATGTATAGACTCAAGAACTGATTCAAGGACTTATACTTTGTTAATGAATATTGAGAATCCCTTAGGGCCAGTTGTTATATAAGGAATTCTTTTGTATGAACATATCTGAGATGAGAACTATTGTTGGTGAAGATGAACACTATTTCTATGGATTGTAAGAATGCTCATGTTGTTATAGACGAACTCTCATACAATCTATGTTATTATTTAGTTTAGCGTATTTATTTAAATATATTAATTCCTTGAGATTGTGAGTTGTTAATGTATGAATTATTGTAATCTAGACTATTCTGGTTATACATATTTGTATACACTTGTTTTTTATCTTTCTCTTTTATGTCAGCTATCTGGGTAGAAGTCGTGCCAGATTTTCTTTCATTTTACAACTCAGTGGTTACTTTAGTATGCTCCTAGCTAGGATAGATTAGCTTAGGTTACTAATAGGTTACTTATATTTTCATACATAGTGTTCATATACATCTTTTCATTGCATTTAATTTAGTTATCTATTCTCACTTGTACACCATACCACAAACCGGTTGAAACCCCCAAAAAAGTAACAATGACAATCGATCCAAATTCTGCATGCGACTCCAATCTAAACGATGCATATTCTAGTTGGGACCATGTACTAGGGAGTACCCCTTGTTGTTGTCAGGAGAAATTGTACCCGTCAACATAATTGGCTCTAAAAAGAGGGCCATATTTTATGGCTTACATACATGAGTTAAACAATAAATGAAATCACTCTTCAACAAATATTTCCGACCTCCTGCCAACCCTATTTCCTCGATTCAAATGTGATCAATAAGTTATCTATGAATACTCAAAGCCTAATTTCATAAGTGCCTCTGGTAGTCCGGAAATACATATTGAGACTTGGTTTCCCATACCACGAGAAGAGCTCCATGAAACCCATAGAATTACACGTGCTTACGCAAAGCTTCTTTGAAAGCTACCCATAGCCTCTAAGATCCCTAGGAAGAAAGAAAACCTTGTAGAATGACCCAAAATAGATCTTGATTTTTACGTTGACTCCATGGACGAACTGCTTTACAATAAGTTTTAGTACCTTTGAGAAGGGTAGCACATTTCCTTATTGAACCCAAATAATAATTTTAAAGCGAACAACCAGAAATTACTTTAGAACAATTAATGGGAGAAAAAATGATTCACAGAGAAGTTATATGGCCTATATGGAGGGCCCAAGGAGCTCTCAATATGGTTGGACAATTGCATGAAATTTTAAGAAAATTTGATAAGATCCTCCCAAAATTTTACCTAGACCAACCTGGGTCCCTGGAAGATCATGTGAATAATTTATTTTTAGCCATAAACCTTCTAGGTGTCCAACATGATAACGTATTTTGGAGGTTGTTTCCTTACACTTTTTCCAGGAAATCATCTACTTGGTATTTTATCCTACTTTTCGGGTCTATTACTGATTGGGATAGTTTTGAAAGGATTTTTATGAGAAAATTTGGAGAAAGAAAAACAACTACATCTCTACATAATGAATTAGGAGACATCCTAATGGACAAGAGAGAAAGAGTTAAGTACTTCAACAAAAGATTCCTCAATGTCTTAATCAAGTTTCCTCATGATGTAGCTCCCACTAATTCGTTGGTTATTGAGTATTATACAACCGCATTAACCCATTCCATAGGGATGTTTGTAAAAATAGCTGACATAAACACATTAGTGCTCAACTTTGATGAAGTTGATACTGTGGAAAGAGAATTATCTACATATGGTCAACATCCACGTTAGAAGGAAACTAAGTCAGCTGGAAAGAAACCATTGCTATTAGCTAAACCACTTGACAAGGAGTCAAAGGACATTGACAATGTGGTCAAAACTGATAAGAAGTTATCTAATGAAGATTTGGAACTTAAACATAATGTTAGTGAAGGATCATTGAAGCCTTGTACTTTCCTCCCATTATTTAATAAACTAGATAATGCACCAAAGCCACCTAAACCACCACTCATGGAATTCAATTTAGATAGCTTCACTAATGATATTTTTTGTTCATATCATCAACAAAATCACCCATAGAAAACATGCCCTAAATGGGTCAACTCTATAACCCTGGTTATAAATCAGTTGTTAGATGAACAAAGTTTATATGATGAAAGCCCTCCACAAGCTTATGTTCCTGATGTTGTTGATGAAGATCTCCCAGAATCTATTATTCCTTTTTGGAAATGGTGTCTAGAATAAGATGATGATAAGATTGAGGAAATCCTTTTTGGAGATACGTAAGTTGTCAAGGATGTTGCACCAAAAAGTTATAACTTATGCAACAAAGGTTCAGTACATAAAACCCCTTCCTCAAAATAAGACAACATCCCTCTTAGAAAAATCACACCTCCCCCTGTCCTTAAAAAAAAAATGATGTGACCTAAGGGAAAACTAATAATAAAGCTGGAAAATTTTTCTTAGCAAACAAAGATAAACCAAGAACATTTGGTTCAATTGGGAATGATGCTAAGATTAACTTGACAACAGACAATGAAAAATTAGTTGAAAAAAAAATTGGTCATACTATCAGCAACCTTGACTACAATGTAGTTGAAGACATGAAGAAAAAAAATATAATGTTTCCATGTTTGATAGATGTTCCTTAAACCAACAACATGAGCTCCTACATGATGCTTTCAAGCCTCATGATACTCAAAAAATAAATTTCGCTTAGACTGAAATCCTCATCCCCGGAAGTGATGTAGAGGAGATACACAATGTGGAAATAGAAACAACTATAAACATAGAAAGTATAAGAGCCTCTTCAAAATACCAGGTACCACCTTTTCTTCTCACTTACAAAATTTTTAATTTCAACGTACACAATTCTTTAGAAGATTCAGGTGCCCCTTCCAATATCATGCCTTTTTCTGTCTTCCAAAAAATAAATGTTGTTCCACAAATAATGAAAACCAGGATCATACAACTAGACATGATAGATGTTAAAGTAAAAGGTGAACTCATATATGTTTTAATCAAGTTATCATCTGACCTTAGGGTTCATCAGAAAATAGACATAGTTGTTGTAAACATACCTGAGAGTTATGATTTTCTCTTAAGAAGAGATTGGTCAACCAAACATAAAGGTTGTTTTTCTAATGATTGGTATCATATGTGGATTCCTCATAAAGGAAAACCCAATCAAATTCTTGTAAATAGTAAGGAAAACATGAAACATATGGTAACAAAACTAGAAGGAAAAAATGAACCAGTAAGTTTTTCACATTCCATTTTAGGTAATTATTTTCTTGAAACTGACTATGGTTGTTATGAAGCACAAATGTTTGAGATAGAATTATAATTACAATCAGGACTCCTCCCATGAATCCATAATAACACTTGTACAATATTAACTAACTTAGTATTTAGCTTAACTAACAAGACTAAAATTCCTGACATGTGGACCATGTTCTTCGATGGCTCTAAAACATAGGATGGATTCGGAACATGATGTGTTCTAATCAATCCCATCTAAGGAAAAAATATTATATCATTCCTCTTAGAATTTGAATGTACGAACAACACCATGGAATATAAAGCCTTAGCTCAAAGTATTAAAAAGGCCATTGATCTTCCGATGAAATATCTTAAGGTGTTTGGTGATTCTGAAATCATTGTTCGACAGTTAAGAAATATTATTCATTTCCTATATCCACATCTAAAATATTATCAGTAAGAGGTAGTGAATCTACTTTATTCATTTGATATATTTAATATTACTTCTATACCCCGTGATCAAAATATAGATGCAGATATATTGGTGAATGCAACATCTAGATTTATGCCCCTTGATGATGATTTTTTGATTGAAATGATGTTCAAGCCCTCTGTGTACCAGAAAATATCACAATTTGGAGAGTATTCAATAACGACTCGTAGATTATAAACTTTCTTAATAGTTTAGACACATTCCAAGATTTAGTGATCGATGTTGAGGTACATCAGCAAGAGTTACAAACTTATCAAGAAGAAAACAGCAAGATAAAAAAAAAAAATTATGAAGAACATTTTGAATCCTGAGAAGCTATTTGATCTACAATCTAAGTTTAGGATGATAGCCAATCCTAAGACCAACAATTATACTATGATGCATTTCTTCATCAATATGGGAACTTCTAAATAGCCCAAATATGTTGCAATAAAAAAAAATATTCATCAAATCATTAGTTGTTCTCACAGGTACCCCAGATGCACCCTAGTCGCTTGAAGTGACTGATAGTTCGATCTACCAAATAGACCTCCCTATTATCGAATAAACAAAGGTGAATATTATGGGATCAAAGATTTTGTTTGTGTGAGTATTGAATTGGAAAACATTGTTCCTTATTTTATTTTGTTAAGGTATTATCATAGTAAGAATACAAAATTATGCTAACCCATTGTTATCTACAAAGGAAAAACATCAATAAGGTATGTAAATCAACTATACATAGTTACAACCAAAAATCTAGTTATAGTTTGTATTTTCATTTACTCACACCCGTTTTAATGCACAGTACAAAATGAGTATGTGGATAAAATATTGAACTAGAAAATGATGATTTGGCAACAAATAAAAATTCTAACCGAGACACTTGTAAATACATCTACAAGAATATCCGCAAAAATAAAAACCTTCAAAAAATTTTATCGTTGCCAAAAACAATCAATTGGATAGACATGTTACAAATATTTCAGGTTTTACTATACTGAATTGTCATCTGACATTTCCTCTTCCTAGAGCACAAATGTAGATCAACCTCTACAAAGTGGGCTTGCTACTCACTGACACAACTTTCAGGAAAATGGCATCTTCCTCTGTCTCGACACCTTGTTCTAACACATATTAAATTAACTTCAATGAGTTGAAAACTCATGAAAATAAACAATCATATTAGGTGTGTGTTGATATATATATAAAAACTAGAAAACACAGAGGTCACACAAGAATATCAAAAAATCTTTGACACTAAACACATTTTCAAAGAAAATTATATGGGTTTTTTTGGCACCACATATAAATTTATTTATCCTAACACATATACAAATAGACAAGCCAGATGATCTATCTAATAGAATTAAATGGATATTACTTACTTGGGATGAAAGTCACTTGGAAGTTTACAAAGATCATTAAAAATTAATTCCATAAATATATTAAACATATAAAACCTACAACATAGGAAGGGAAATTTCCAAGATGGCAAGTGAGACTCCAACAATATATCAAGTTACAAGGGATGGGAATATTTGTGTTTTTTTTAGTAGCTATCCGCTGCACTACTCATAGTAGGAAAAAATTACAGAATGTTATTAATAAAATAAAAGCAAGATGGATTATGAAAAACACATAGTATAATTATAAAGATAATACTTTCAAAAAGTAAATGGTTTCAATGCCAGAATTGGTCTACGAGATTAACGCTCGAGCGTATTTTATTTCCAAAATCAATGTCAGTTGTCGATCACTTTGCAATGTACGATCTAGGCGACCCTGCAAATTTATCGTCCTTGCTAAAGTTTTAGCATCCTGCAAATTTTAGAACTCCCCTATCCATATTTAGAGATGGCACAAATTTCTTAGAGCTTGGGATTTCTTGAGCATAGAGCATGAATATCTCCCAAAGTGACTTTCTCTCGCAATGACGTCGCAACCTCTCCTCACTTCGGAGTTCGGGACTTCAAGAGTTGTAGGGAACATAACATACATATCCTCCAGAAGACAGAAATTTCAAACTCATTAACCAAGGCTATTTACTTGTTAAACTTATATTAATATAATATTATCATTAACTAATTCGGGAGTTCGGGACTCCGACTCTTTGGGGATTCAAGCTTCAGAAGAACTATGTTTGTTCTGGATGGAAAAACTCTCAAAGTGACATTATCCTGCAGTGATGTAGCGTCTTGACGTCAAAGGATGACATGCCATTGAAATAATATGTGCCATGTGTCACTTGAAATAGTACAGACGGTGAACCCAAAATATGCTTGAAATGAATTCCACATTTCATGGTCTAGATATGAACTCATTAACGAAGGCTATTTACTTGTTAACCTGATATTAATATAATATTATCGTTAATTGATTCGGGAGTTCGAGACTACGACTCTTCGAAGCTCCAGGCTTCAGAAAAACTATGTTTTTTTCTGGATGGAAAAACTCTCGGAGTGACTTGTCATGATCTATATGAGAGCCACGTGTCTTGACTGATGGATGCCATGTGTCTGTGACAGTTTGATTCCACGTGTCGAGGATGGATTGATTCCACGTCTTTCTGGTAGTTAGGGCTTCAGAGGTTTCTGAATGCGAAGCTTGTATAACTCCAGGAGTAGTACGGGCATGAATTATTGTGGCAGCCTCACGTCACATGATGTCATGTGTCTTTACTGATGGATGCCACATGTCCTTCACAGATGAGTACCACGTGCCTCAGGCACTTCACCCTTCAAGAATTTATGTATGAAGAGTTTGTATAACTCCCAGAGTGGTACGGGCCCGGAGTTATTAACCATGTTTATTTCTAATTAACCGAAGATTAATGTATCTTATCATTAAGTATCTCGGGAGTTCTTGACTTTGATTCTTCGACGTTCAGAAATTTCAGCCTGTTCTGGATTGAAAACTCTCGGAATGGTATAGGCATGAAGTGACATGGCACTTCGGGCATTCATATCTACGACACTTCGGCTATTTGGGGTCTAAAGGATGACCTGTCAGAAAGAATATGTGCCACATGTCACTTGAAATAGTATGGATGACAAACCCAAAATATGCGTGAAATGAGTGTCATGTGTCATTATCTAGATTAAAGCCATGTGTATTGACTATTGGACGCCACATGTTTGTGACAATTTTATGCCACATGTCGATGACGGATTGATGCAACGTCTCTTTGGTACTTAGGGCTTCAGAGGTTTCTGAATTCAGAGCTTGTATAACTCTCGGAGTAGTAGGGGCCCAGAGTGATGTGGCAACCTCGTGTCACATGATGTCACGTGTCTTTACTGATTGATGTCATGTGTCCTTCACAGATGAATACATGTGCCTCTGGAACTTCGCCATTCAGAATTTTTTGTATGAAAAGTTTGTATAAATCCTGGAGTTGTACGGGCCCAGACTCATTAACCATGTTTATTTATATTTAACCCAAGATTAATGTATCTTATCATTAAGTATCTTGGGAGTTCTTGACTTTGGCTCTTCAACATTCGACGATTTTGGCCTGTTCCATATTGAAAACTCCCATAGTGGTACAGGCCCGAAGTGACTTTCCACTTCAGACATTCGGATCTGTGACACTTCGTCTATTTGGGGATTCACAATTTATCCTTGTTCTTAAAACTTGCGCAATTTTGAAACTCCGAATGCTATGGTGTCATTGATCTGAAGCCACATATAGGTGTTAGTTTTATGATTGACATTGGGTTTTCCAAAGAATCTTCCATCACCATTTCCACATCTGGACCTCATCTTGTAAAAATGATTCTTTGTAACCTAAATGAACAGTTGACTGATATGTCTAAGGATGACACCTCGAGTGCCCAATCTTAGAATATCTTCTTCATCTTGTAAGATAATTGAAGATGTTAGAACACTTTAGAATTTTAAACTTTTAAATTTAAAATCTTTTGTTTTTACCTCTTAAAAATAAAATTTCACCAAAAAACTTAGGGAATTGCTTTTCAATTAAATAAATCCATGATCGTTATATATTAATAAGGTTCTTACAATATCATCCATTCATGAGTTGCATTAAATTTGATTAAACGAATCTTGTGTTCTATAGATTATAAACCTGCCCGAATTTTAAAATAAAACGTTTAACGGTGACTTCGGGAGTTCGCGCTTCGGGGTTTCAAGGAATCTAAACAACAAAAAACCTGAATCTACGAAGATCCGATGTTCTGCAGATAGTTCCTCGCAATAATATTTAAAAGGGTCTACAGATGAGTTATAGGACACGTGTCATTAAATTTTTTCTTTTGCTGGCACCTGGCACTTGTTTTAAACATTCGTGTAAGCTTATTCACTCATTTTCAGGTGAAGCGTGTTGCCCATATTTCTTGATACATCACTAAAATTGATGTCATCACTGCCACATCACTCCGAGAGATTGTCGTTCGAAAAATAAAACAAAGAATGATTTGAGGACCTCCAAACTATTAAAGTGTCGAAGCATTTGATATCATCATTGTAATACCCCAAGGACGAGCCCCAGTTGTATCTCTGTATTGTAAACATGTTTTGTAGGCTGGTGAGCCGAGCAATTTTAAGATGGTAAGCTTATGTGAAATTATGCCGGAGATCCTAGGTGTTAAATGTCAGGAGCTTGTTTTGTACATGTAAATATGCACTTTGTTAATATAAAAAAATTATTGAGTGTAGACCGACCACAAATAAAGAGTGATGGGAGACTAAGCTCCACTAGGTAGGGTAAGGAAGGGGGGGCTAAGTATTTGGGCCTAGGGGCTAGTCTAGGGGGCTTACCTATAGAGGAATAATATTTTAATATTATTTCCTGAAAACTAAAGTGGACATAATATGTTTGGTTATCCTAAGTTCCTGGTGGCCAAGGACATAGGCTAAATGGAGCGTATGCATCTCTAGGAAGACAAGTGTGGACCTGGGTTCATGCAGTTAAAAGAGGAAGTGTCAAATTTGTTGGGGGGTGTCTTTCCATTATCGATCCACTGTCTAACTGTGAACTAGGGGCATCCATCACAGATATCGGGAACCAGTAACCCATGAGTTAAATCGTGTTGGTAGTTTTCTGGTCATTCAACCATCTTCCTTGTGAGTTCATGAGTCCATTCTACCATGCTCCATCTGAACTGAGACCTCCTTCGCCTGACCTCAACATTCCTTCACACATTTCTAAAAATAGAAATCGTGAAGTCATCCTGTGTTGTTTCCTGCGAAGCCTGACGTAGTTGTAGTCGCCTGAGTCATGTTGTGACTTAGCGTTAGGTTGTTGTCTTTTGGGTGTCCATAACCATTTTTCCCTATTTCTATTGTTGTTTTTGTTGATGTCACTCGTACTTGGCTATAGTTGAGTTGAATATTGGTTCAAGAGGCAGGTTGTCAGGCCTATGAGAAACTCTCCCAGGTGAGAGAGTCTGCTAGGAAGTGAGTTTTCCTGAAAGGGAGTCCCGTAGTAGCTACAGTGCTCTCAGACATTTGGTCCAGCTTGTTGTTTAAGCCCAAGGTAAGGGAGGTGTACTAGCCGATGGACTTGTATTAGTGAAGGTGTATCCTCCTGGGGTGGAGTAGGCATGTGGGGAATGAGGGTTTGTGTGTTGTGGGCATAAGTGGCTCTTGGGATAAAATATCCTTCCTGTTGCTTTGTGAAACTTCCTTGTTGTCCTTGCCAAGATTAGAATTCGGTTGCCCAGTGGATTTTAGTCCCAGCTCGAGGGTGACCTACTGTTAAGAGTGATGAGAAACGCAGTCTAAGGCGGGGAGGTTCGTGGAAGGTATGCACACAGTTGGTGGATTTACTACAGCTAAAATATAAGTATCATTTATGTGCTTAATTATGTATTTTATGCATGTTTTGTGATGCTTCAATGTTATCATGTATTCCGTCATGTATACGAATTACTGTTAGTCTCATTGATTCTGTATGATAGAAATATTTATGTGTTTATTGTGATNGTGTGGAGGTTGATGTTGATATGCTTGGAAAACCAATGTAGATATTGTTGGATATATACAATATGAAAACATTGGGTTAGATGAAGACATTGGTGGTTTGTTTAGATGAAATACTGAAAATATTGACATTATTTTTACAAAAATTACATTTAAGTTGATGTTTAAGGCATTTTTTTTATAAGTACTTTGATGTTTTTTTTTATAAATTTTTATATTATTATATAAATATTAATAATACGTAACTTTGTAAAATTGATTGCATACATTGTCATTGGTCTTAACTATTATATACATTTTTAAAACAATGTGATTATACTTAAATTTATACAAGATTTTATTTATGTTGGTACATTTTAATTTTATATACATGTTTAAACCAATGTGATTATTTATACAAGATTTTATTTATGTTGGTTTTTTTTCCTAACTTAATATACATCTTTGAAACAATGTGATTATACCTAAATTTATATAAGATTTTTTTTGTTGTTGTTTTTTTTAATAGATTGTCACATTATTAATATTTGTTAATTATATGTGACTTTGTAAAATGTATTACATACATTGACATTTGTCTCAATTATCATATTCATTTTAATTTTATATACATTTTTAAAATAATGGGATTATACATAAATTTATACAGAATTTATTTTTGTTGGACTTTAAATAACATCATGCTTCGTTAATATATTTTTAATCCTTATTAGGTCAAATATTATAGTTTTCACATGTTTTGACTTTTTATGAGTGCATTTAATTTTGTATATGGTTTTCATGGCTTTTTAAAAATAGTTATTTATTTTAATTGCAAATTGTGTTTTTGATTTTTTTAATTTATAGTTTTTTATTGGCTTAGAGAATAATTATGAGATTTAATATCCTGTGGAAGACTTTTGACTTTTTATGTGTGCATTTAATTTTTTATATGTTTTTCATGTTTTTTTAAAAATAGTTATTTATTTTTATTGCAAACTGTATTTTTAATTTTTTTAATTTATAGTTTTTTATTGTCTTAGAGAATAATTATGAGATTTAATATCCTAGTGGAAGACTTTTGACTTTTTCTCGGTGCATTTAATTTTGTATATGTTTTTCATTCTTTTTTTAAATAAGTATTTATTTTTATTGCAAACTGTGTTTTTAATTTTTTTAATTTATAGTTTTTTATTGGCTTAGATAATAATTATGAGATTTAATATCCTGGTGGAAGATTGTATGTTTGAAGTATTTATCAAAGTCCAA
>SNQJ01S0060736.1:28103-42136 GCA_010110895.2 Picea sitchensis | reverse complement strand
CAGAGGTGTGCGCTTTAGGCCGGATACCAGATTCATGTTGGAGTTGGGATACAAACTCTCTATACTTTTTACTAAGGTGGGAGTCTGCATTGTTGATCTAGGAGGATCCCCAGGTCCAAAAAATGATTAAAAATAAAATTTCTCGGAATCAGACGAAACCAATTCCATTGTGTATGTCTCATCACACTGATTCTGACCATATATTTACTTCCTCAAATAGACACAATATGTGAAAGTTATCGTGTTTTGATCAAATTCTCAAACATGCAAAAAGTCAACAGGCAAAGTCAACGCTGACATCGACAGTACGATAGGTGATGTCAGCATGACATCATCATGATGACATGGCATCGTCTAGAAGTGACACCTGGTAGTTTACCATACAGTGATGTGGCAGATCTATGGCATGCTAACTGGGAAGGTGGAATACGTGGTCGAATCAACGCTTGAAAAGTGTTACCTGGTGGGCGAATTAAATGGTGCCATGTGGCCCAGTCATTTATTGCCACGTGGCACCCCATCATTGGTTTTATGTTTTAAAAAAGATGTGGACTCCACTGGAGTCGAACCCATGACCTTCGGGCATGGGGGTACATTTTGGATAGGGCCGGGCTACCAGCCTGCCCATGGTGGAACTTAACAAGTATAGGTGCATTTTAATATTTAAGCTGTGTTTTTCTTTATGCTCGTGGAGGAAAGGGCTAGGGCCTAACCCCATCCCTAGTTCATATCACATACACCACCACACATAGTTAATCCCCCCGACGCATATCCGCCACACGACAAGAATACGGGCTAGGCACCAGACCAGGGACCTTACACCACAGAACTAAGGTCGTAGTCAACGGAGAGGATGAATCGATGGGGGGAATATCTCATCTGATCATTCCCTAGGTTCTATGATCTCACCAAAATACCAGGAACTAATGAAGGAGGGACCAACGGGTAGCACCCTCGTGGGTTGGCATTTGGCCATATGGACTCATACAACCCTGTAAAAGGGGCACGTGCCCAACCTTGGGGGCCTAATTTGATTTTTGATATCAGAATGGTTATTTTGTTATAGTTTTTTACCATATTGGGCCTTTTTGGAGATTTATTAGCCATTTGGAGGGGTATTTGATCCAAAAAAGAGGCTAAATATTTGTTGGAAGTTGGGCTTCCATAACTAAGCCTAAAAATATATATAAACTGGGCCCTTTGAGCTTCTGAGGGTACTTTTTTTATTGCAGGGAATGTGAAGAGGAGATTGAGCTAATGGCCCATTTCTCATGTTTTGAGGGGAATTGAGTCATGTTTTGAAAGGATATAGTTGAGGTATGTGTGCATATGCACAAGGAGGTCTTGTACAAAAAATCAGAAACCTATTTGTAATAGCAAAGAACAATTGTAAAGATAACTTGAGCATTAAATATCAATAAAGTGGTCCTCCACTTGGAAGTGGGCTTGAAGACGTAGCCACACATTGGTGAACTTCTTTAGCAAGTTATTTGTGTTTATTTATCTTTCTTATTGTTGTTATCTTCTCTTATTTGAAACATGATTAATGATGGTTGAACTCTTTAATCATTCATGAGCATCAAGTTAATGTCATTTTGTTTGTAATACCTTTCATTTTTGGATCAAGTATTTTGGTATGAGAGCTTTGGTTGTGTTGGAAGGTTTAACAAGTACAGTATTGAATTCTCACAAGATCCAAATATATAAGAGGAGAAGGATCATTGTCCGAATTAATTTAAGATATAGAAAGAGTGTTGAGGAAGAAAAGAATGGAAACTAAAGAAGAAACTTCTCCACGAACTAGAAAGTTCGAAGAAGAATTTTTCTCCATGTTATATGATGATTTCGCAGAAGTGTTATATGATGATTTCTTGGAGAGAAAGAAACTTGTTTTGGGAGAACCTCTTACGAAGGAAAAAAGTGAAGCCAAAGGAGAATCTTCAAATCCTCCTCCTTCACCACCTTCTTCTACTTCTTCTTCAAGTTCTTCTTCAAATGCTAGTTCTCATTCTATGACACATACTATACAAAAGAATACACATTTGCATAAGCCTAACATGCCTTTGTTAAATATTGATGTTAAGTTTGAGTTACCTTTGTATGATGGGGAACTAAATGCGGAAAAATTAGATAGTTGGATAAGACAAATTGAAGTATATTGTAGGATACCAAAAATCATAGATGAGGAGACTATGATCCAACTTGCTAGTCTAAAGATGGGAGGAACCGCCCTTGTGTGGTAGGAAAGTAGGAAAAAACATGATCTTAAAACGTTTCGTAAGACACTCTCTTCATGGCTTGATTTTACATCTTCATTACGAAATCAATTTATCCTCTAGCTTATATGCAACAAGATATTATGTCATGGCAGAACTTTAGGCAGTTAAAAGGACAAACTGTTCAAAGTTATACACAGGAGTTTCAAAAAAGAGATTTATTGTTTAGAATACAATTGGCTACTCAAGAGACATTTATTAAGTACATAGGTGGTCTGCATATCTATTTACGACATAGCATTCTTATGTTTAATCGAACTAGCTTAGATGTGGTATGTGTGCAAGCGACTCATCTTGAATCTAGAGGAAATAATGTAAATGTTGATTTTGTAAAACCATTTAAACCTACTGAAGGAAAATTGAAAGGAAAGGGTAAAGATAATTTTAAAGGGAAGAATTCTAATACAATGAAGAAGGAAAAACCTACATGCACTCATTGTAAGAAAGAAGGCCATAGTGAGGATCATTGTTCGATCCTTCACCTAGAATTGAAACCAACCAAGTTCAGAAATAAAAGGAATCCAAAGACAACTACAAAAACTCAAATAGACTTGGGGTATGATTCGGGAGATGATACCAAGGTCACAGTCACGAGAATAAAAGGTAAAAATTATGAAGTTGGTACAAGTTCTTCAATTTAGTCTTTAAAATTTGATAATGAAGTTGATGAGATCAAACGAACATAACTTTTTCACATCAGTGTAATTTTAAAACATACAAAAATTGATACTCTATTTGATAGTGTCTCACAAGTAAACTTAATATCAGAGAAAATTGTTAAAAAGTTGGGATTAACTACTAAACCTCATAAGAAATCATATCTATTAGGATGGATTCACAATGATAATCAGTTACAAGTGAATATGCAATGTGTTATAAAGTTTTCTATCACTTCACAATTTATAGATGAGGTGTAGTTTCACTTGATAGATGTGGTATTGTACTTGATAGTCCATATCTATTTGATAGAAAGGAACTATTTGATCGTGAAGAAAATAAGTATCAATTAACTAAATATGGAAAAGAATATGTTGTAAGGGCTCATAAGAATAAATCGAATCTATCACTAATCAACTCAGGGAAAATGAAGAGAATTGTAAATGTCAATAAAAGATATTTAATAATGGTTGTAAAAGAAAAGGATACTATCAGAATTGATACTTTTCAAGATTGTGATACAAAATTGAAAGATGAATTAGTTATAAATGTTTCTTACTCTGATGATATTTTTCAAATTTTGAAAGGATTACCTCCAAAACGACAAGTTGAACATGAGATACAATTGTAGTAGGATGTTCCTCTTCCTAACATTGGAATGTACAGGCTAGCAGTTTTGGAAAATGCAGAGATAAAGAAACAAGTACAAGAGTTGGTTGAGCAAGGGGTCATCAGACCAAGTGCTTCTTCATGTGGGTCACCTATCATCCTGGTGCCAAAGAAATATGGCACATGGTGCTTGTGCGTGGACTTCTGAGCCTTGAACAAGACCACGGTAAAAATCCGTTATCCTCTTCCTCGTATTGATGACTCATTAGATCAATTGAAAAATGTGGTTTATTTTACTAAGTTAGACTTAATAAGTGGTTTCTATCAAATCCGAGTTGTTGAACAGGATATATAGAAAACTGCTTTTAAAACAAAACAAGGACTTTTTGAATGGTTAATGATGTCATTTGGGCTTACTAATGCACCTACCAATTTTATGCGGTTTATGAATGATGTATTCAGGCCATTCATTGATTATTTTGTAATAGTCTACTTAGATGATATTCTTATTTTCAGTAGGACCAGGGAAGAGCATGTCCAACATGTTAGGCAGATACTTTCAGTATTGTAAAGAGAGAAACTTTTTGTAAAGTTGTCAAAATGTGAATTTGGAAAAACATCGCTTGTATATTTGGGCTACATTGTAGGGGGTGGATAGCTTAAGATTGATCCCTCTAAAGTTGAGGTCATTGTAAATTGGCTTCTTCCAGCTGCTCCATCGGTTGGTTCATCTTGTGAATTCTTCTCAGCTGAAACTCTTCATGCCTCTCCATGGGTGTATCATCCTAATCTCCCATGCTGCTTCCATCCTTTGTGATGCTGACTGGCCACTCTGCTATAAACTCTAATTCTACAGTCTCACCATTGAACCTTTTTTCAGCTACCTCTCCTGACAACTCAACTCTTTTCATCTCTTTGGTTGGTTCCATTCCAACTTCCTCCAGCTGCAATGTGTGATAGTCAGTCTCCTCTGGCATGTCTATCTCATGGAATCCACCTTCTGGTTCCAAACTATCTAACCAATTCTCTAGTGACTTTAACTCCATCTCTCGTTGAGTGAGTAACTCAACTAGGTGCTCCTCTCCTGTTGGGAAAGATTTCAATATCTACTCCTCCTCCTCCATGAGAGTCTCATCTCGATGAACTTTTTTTGCCTCTACAACATCTGTGATAGCCTCTCCTTGGTTGTTTGGAAGGAATATATCAACTTTTCTCTTCTCCCTTGCCTACTTGGCAATTCAGGATGTCTCCTCTGCCCTCCTGGAAGTTTACGAGATTGCCTGATTTGTTCTTATTTCCCACCTGGCAACCTATGAGAATCTTCCCATATCTCTTTCCCTCACCTTTGAGGTTTTCGGCATATCTCAACCACCTCTTGAACACCTATCATTTCCTTTAGGCCAACAACATTCGAACAGGGTACTTGGTTGTCCTTTTCAAAGGCCACTCGTACCTCCAATGCACCTTTTCTTCCTGCTACATATTTAATGCTAGCCTTTCTATCTCTACTCAGATACTACTAAGCTTCTTCTCCATCTGTGCTTTTCTTTTCTGCAGGAAGACCTCTTTTCGACCATGCTCCTGACTTCCAATGACCATATTTCTTCACCTGCAACCCTCCTAGTTGTTTAACATATGTTGCACACCTTGCAACAATCTCCACATAGTATCACACTTTGTCTCTTTCTTCTCACTTGAGAGAAAAATCTTCTCTAATTTATCTCATTCTCTCCGCCCGAGAGAAAAAAATCAGGCTCTAATACCACTTGGCACATACCTCTCCTCCAGGGTTGTGAGACCTCCCGTTCTAGGATCGTTCGAAACACCTAAGTCAGATTGAATCTCTGGCTCCCTGCTAGAACTCAACAAACTCTATCATAGGTCCTTTTTCCTCCAAAGTGAAGGTCGACTTAACCCCTTCTAACAAAGTTGGCAGCGACACTTGGCTCTCCGTGCCAGGCCCTTTGTATCACTTGACCTTGGGATGTATCCCTAGGCTCAATTACACAAAATGCTTTGGGATTCGGGCTTTGACTCTTTCCATGACAACCAACTCTTTCATTCTCGAATTCTCAATTGACGAACTTCAACATTCGAGGATCAACGGTCCTCGGTCCTCCTTCTGATCGATGACTACGATCTACTCCGGACTCTGACCTTTGGGAGTCTCTCTATATATTCCTCCGATGTCTCCTCGGAGTACTATTCCTCTAAAATATGTGGATGGCTTCCATGCATCCCCTCCAGATCCAACTGTCTTGATTGAAACCTCTCTTCACGACTTCGCTAAGATCTTTTATTTCTCTTAGCAAATCTTCCAGAGCTCCAACTCTTGGATCTCCCGATCTTCTACCACCTCTCTCCTCCCACTGATGGAAGGTTTCAAGCCCTTTGAGACTTTGAAAAGTCCTCAGCCTTCTTGCACACTTAGCACAATTTATTCTCAAGACTTAGATTGTTCTCGATCTTCTTATGCACTCCTTGCAGAGTTCTGTGCACTTTCTTCTACGAATTTTCTTGGCTTGAAAACCTTCAAGTTTCCCAGTTCCTTTGTGTCCTTCAATGAACTTTCTTGTTCCCTCCTAGAAGTTTGTTTCTCTTCCTCTTGAGCTTGTAAGATGAACTTATAGTCTCCTTAGGGCACTCCTTGTGCTCGACTAAGCTTTTTGATGGCTTCTCCCTGAGCCCTTCAAAAATTATTAAGGCATCTCCTTTCCTTTGTTGATGCACTCTTGCAAAGCCTTCCTTCCTCAAAGTGTTCAACAACCATGGGGTTCTCTTAACAATTTCAATACCTCAGACTTTTTTTCTCTTTTACACTCTCATGCTTGCTCTATGCCCTCTTGGAAAAGTGTTTCAGAGTGTTCAGTAACTCTCTATTTTTCTTCCTCCCACACATTCTTTCTTTCCAAGGTACCCAACCACCTTGAAATTTCCCTCTGAGTTTGTCAATTATCCTGGTGTTGCCTCCTAGAAGCTTCTCTTCTGACTCCACTAAGTTTAGATATGCACTCCTTACGTCGGCTCACAAATTTTCCTCCCTCTGTCATGCACTCTTTACACTTAGCCTTGAGAACCATACTTAATCCAACACACTTGCAGGTAGAAGATTATATCTCTATCCATGCAGACGATTTCTAACATACATCTACAACTCAAATGCATACAAATAGCTTTCATAACAAAAATTCCATTACATAGAACTTGTTAAACATGAAAAGATACTACTTTCTATTAATTGTGGAATTTCCATTACAATATATGAGTCCGGACTATGACTAAGTCTCGGCTCTCAATTTTCTTATGCATCTATATCGTCCTTTCTCTCCATACTCTACTCGTAACAATACAAGAGTTTATACAAGAGGGGCTCGACGAGCTTCCCTCCAACTAATCTAGTGGTGTCTAATCACCATTCAAAACACATGTATAATGGGTAGATTACAATAATGGTAATGTGATCCGAATCGGATGTAGATCCCTCCTACCATGAACCACTTATTGACGACCTTATCTCCAGCTTGTGCGAAGGCACAACTTGGCATTTCCAACCTGTCAGGATTAATTTCCTTGATCACGTTTGTTTTTTTCAAAGGCAAAATGAGAGTGTAGCGCCTCTCCCTTCCTTGAATGTGCACCACTCGTGTTAATAAGTTGGCACGTTCTGAGGTGGAGTGATGCTCCTGCATCATATAATGTGGTACTACTCGAAGGGTTACCAATAAGAGTTACATGGGTTTCTAACCAGGTGAAACCATGTGTATTTTCTACATGTATTCTTCCTCAACCACAATTTTACTCGCTTAACACATTAAAGACACCAAAATACATCTCTATTTATTTGTTTAAATAATCTTTCTAACAAAAAAAAAGGTCTTAAAATCATGAGATGTTAAATTTTGAAAAAAACCTAACTTCAACAAGAAATATATCATAAAATATAATGAGTCAAAATCTAAACTATTTTTCACATGTAATTCACCGTGTCAACTCAGTATTCTGGAAATTTTAGAGTCTAAAACTTCACAAGAAAAACTACAACAAAAAATCCAACATAATTGATTTCAAAATTAGTCACAAACCTTTTCTTCCATGGACTATATATCCAAAACTATAGTGAAATAAAACTTGAAATTTTGACCACCTATACTATGACATTTATCCTCAGTCTCCACAAAATTTTACTATCTATAACTTACCAGAAAAAGGCATATAGTGAAAATTCCAGGATCACTCTCAAAGTATAATGAAACAGAACTTAGAATTTTTACCAGATATACTATATTGATATGTCTCCTAAGTAACCACCATTTTTCGTTGTCTCAAGTGTCCCACAAATTTTTTTATAGAGAAAATGACAAGATGACTCACTTGAAGAAGAAAAACCCTATGATTGTTGTTATGATACCAAATGTTGTAAACCAAGTGCCTTGAAAATGATAAAAAGTCAATGAATACAATCCATTTTGAGGGGGGGACCTCCTTTTATAATATATCTAATTCACAAGACACAATATAATGATCCTAAGACTAGGTCTCATTGGTATATATATAGGAGACAAAGGATAGAATTATAATTAAAGGGTACAATGAAAGGTTCTATTTGACCTACCATTAAAACAAATAAACTAAAAAATGGATGCTTATTAGGGACTTAAAATATGGGCCCTGGGGCATTAAAAATGAGATAGCAGTGTTTTGGGTTCAACGATTATGAGGTTATGTGGTTAATGGATCAGTGGGTAAGTTACTAAGGTGCTAGTTGATCAAGGTGTTGGTAGTTGATGGGATTAGTCAATTAGGAGGTTTGGGGGATTATGATTGAACTATGATTAATAAGGTTATTATATTATGGTATAGGGACTAGGGATTAGTTAGTTAATGTATTCAATATCATCTATATAGTCAAGTTGGGCATTGATGGTCAATGGTTGTCAACCATGATCAACTCTAGTTGGTATTAATAATGGGGGTGAATGTTCTTATCATTTTACTTGTATTAGTGGGTCATGAGGTTTTTATTAAGGGATTAATTTGTTTATGGTCATAATGGGTTAAGGGATTAGTGTGCTAGGGTTTATCATGTATTAAGGACTTAGTGTGTTAGGGATAATTGTGTTAGAGGGTGATTGTATTAAGGGTCATAGGAGCTAGTAGGTATATTGTTCCCATATTATTAGTGCTTATTGGGTGATTATATTTGGGTTTATAAGAGATATGAGGAATAACATGTTGTTTTAATCTTCCAGATTACACAAGCATTCAATAAGAGTCTACATTAAGGAAATAAAATCGCACACATGTACTCAAGAGAAGTGATCATTTGGAGAAGTTTAACCAACCAAGTCTTGATTCCTTATTCAAGAGTATTTATACATTGGAGATATGGTTGTAGCAGTTGTATTTTCTCCAACTAATCATTCATTAAGATCAATCATGAATTGTCAGGGTTGCCTATACTTCCATTTCTAGTTGGTCATTTCCAAAATTAGACTACTCATGCCCTCCAATGATTTTTCACTCCTCGGGGTTATTTTTATGCGATTGACAAGGGTTTTTCGCATCATCCAATCCTACCATTCGTCTACTTTCATGGTGGAAACCTAGAAGATTGTTCTGCAACTCTTACACAAGGGGGCTCAATTGGTTCAAGTTTCATCATCTTGTCTTTTAAGCTCTTTGTGTGTGTGTATATTATCTAATGTATCTTTTTTGAAATCATGCTTCTCTATCATGTCATCAATACCCTCTGCAAGCTATCAAATCAACTGTTGAAAAATTCTCAATCATTATCCAATCGAGTGCCTTGTTCAATCAACTGCAACAAAAGAGCTCCAATATATGAATGTGCACTACTTAGTCAAATTTCTATTTGGATTAAATCTCTGCTCTTTCTTGGTTGATCATAAATTCTCTCATTGGATCCTACTCCATGTTTGTCTTTTGCTTCTCTACTATGCTTAGTCACAGATTCATTCAAGGTCGTGGCAATATACTAGAGCCTGCAACTTTAGATATACATTAAGGACAACTATGAATAAATCCTAAAACTCTAATTTGTGATCGTGAGTCGACTCGACTAAGACAAGTCTCTATGGTTCTAAAATCCACCATTAATAAAACTTAATAAATTGTTTGGTTGGTATTTGTCTACTAAGTATCGACTTAAATTACACTAGTTGGAGAGGATCACCTAGAAAAATCACTTTTAACCCATCCATTATTTAGAATCCACTTTTAACTCATATTTTACATTACTCATGACAAAATCCACCAACTCAATCTACAACAGTGATTTTTCAATTTTTTTTCCAACTATTTTAGACTTGAAAACTCAACTACCTAGAATACGTATGACTTTGACTCTACGCTTATTGAGACTTCCCTTCATATTCTTCATACGCTATTTATACAATAATTTGTTTTCATCGATATAATTTTTACATCCCTTGCTCCATTTTCCTTTTAGACATTTTCTTATTGGTTTTAGCGCTAAGAAAACTTTACAAAAACTCTTTTAAACTCCAAAACTTTCCAAAAACTCTTTTGAACTCTAATCGACAGCTAGTGAGATTATCTTCTTTTCTTGTCAACTTTTTCATGCCCATACAAGATTTGGATATCACATTTATTGATGGTTTTGCGCTTTCTTTGCCACTTCCCTAAACAATTTGAACATTGATTATCTAATGCATTATCATATTTATTATTTTATTCTGATTCCTTTCGACATTATAAATAAAATAAAAATAATAATTTCCTTCTCTCTTTTAACACAAATGCACATAACATCCATATACTTGGTAGTGAAAAGTTAACCAACAGACATTAGTGAATATATTTCTTATAGACATGCTCACTTTTAAATTTTATACAACAAAATAATCCACTTGAACTTTTCTAAAATAAGGAAAAAACATATAATACTTGAAATAAGAAGAAATGAAACAAAATCCACTTGAACTTTTATAAAATAAGGAAAAAACATATAATAAGAAGAAATAAGAAGAAATGAAACAAAATCGACTTTTCTCAGGAAAGGTATCACCTAGAGGCAATCAAGTCGAAACACTGCTGAGTATTTTATTAAATCAATTAAAGAGTATATTATATAGGAGGAAAAATAGTTTGGACAGTTGAAACCATTAGACGGTTGGAACCATTATTATTTTTTCTCCATTATTAACTAATCATTATTTCTAAGTATCCTCTTTAATGGAGAAATGATTGACATCCACACCTAACATCTCCCTAAACAATTCAAATGTTATCTTCCCAAGAGGCTTAGTGAAAATATCAGTAGCATTTTCACTAGTATTACAATACATTAAAGCAATGTCACTAGACTACATATTTTCTCGAACAAAATGGAATGGAGTATCAACATGCTTTGTCCTTGAATGATAAACTAGATTATTTTCCAACTTGATTGAGCTCTGGTTATTACATTTTATTATCGTAGCTTTCTTTTGTTCTTCTCTAACATCTTGAAGTAGTATTATGAACCAAAAAACTTCACAAGTTGTTGCACACAATGCTTTATATTCTGCCTCAAAGGATGACAAAGATACAATAGGTTGCCTCTTACTGCTCCATGAAACAATCCCAGGACCAATTCCAAAGGAATAACTTGTAGTAGATCTCCGATCATCCAAATTTCCATCCTAGTTTGAATCTGAGTAACCTGACAGCTCAACATCAAATTTCCATCCTAGACTGAATTTGAGTAACGTGACAGCTCAACATCGAATGAATCAATGTATTTAATACCATAATCAATTGTGTCTTTGAGATACCTGAGTATCCCTTTCGCTGCATTCCAATAGATGTTTATCCATAAAATGACTTAACACACTAAAAAAGTATGCTATGTCAGGTCTGGTTGCAGTGAGATAGTTCAAGATTCCCACCACATGTCAATACATTGTATCATTTACCTCCTTCGAACCATCCTCATAGTAATGTT
The DNA here is from genome assembly GCA_010110895.2 of Picea sitchensis. NCBI lineage: Eukaryota > Viridiplantae > Streptophyta > Pinopsida > Pinales > Pinaceae > Picea > Picea sitchensis. The sequence goes on along the minus strand of SNQJ01S0060736.1, from coordinate 30,628 downwards.
TCATGTTCTGTTGTATTGTGACATAAGAAACTTTACACTAATTCATTTTAAACTTCTTAAGTACTTCTCTGACATATTTACACTGAGACACAAAGGTTTGACAAACATTTCTCCAAACTTCAAGACCTGGACAGTAATATCACTCACCAAGATCTTTCATTTCAAATACCTATGACATCTGCTTCTTAATTCCACTAATCATTTTTTTTGAATTTCCTGTAATAATTAAATCATCAACATATTAGGAAATCAATACAACATGTCCCTTTTCATCAAACTTGTATACATATTTGGATCACTTTTGCACCTCATAAAACCCCGTTGAAGAAAGAAGGAATCTATCTTCTCATACCATGACCTAGGGGTTTGGTGCCAAAGATTTTTTGTAGGCATAGTTGCAGAAGTCAATACTTGATGATTCTTGTTCGTGACATCAAGTTTGTACAGAACTCCAACTCTGAATCCCGAGGAAACAATTTTGTAATGATCCTGCAAGTCCTTCACTATACAATGTGTCTAAAACAATTCAACCTTCAAATTCTGATTTGTAATTGTGGACACATAAATCAATTTTTTCTTTATCCCAGGGACATACACAACATTGTAAATGTGTCTGACAGTAACATTCAGAAGTGTTACTAGAATATATCCATATCCCTTAATTTGTTAAGAGTGATGATCTCCAAGATAAATATGGGCACCATTATGTGTTTCTTTAAAGTTTATATACCAATTATTATTATATGTCATGTGAATTGTAGCTCCAGAATCAACAAACCATGCATCAACATCATCAGTTTCAGCAGACAGTGCAACGTTAGACACAAGCAATTTGATATCTTTTGAATCAAAATTCGGGTTTTCTCGCAAAATGTCCTGAATGTTTTCTATTTTTATGCCTAGCCTCATCATTTTTCTTCTTATAACATTCTTTTGAAAGATGGTCTGTCCTACCACGATAGAAGCACTTAGGCTCATTTCTATTAGATGGAATACCTTGATTTGGATTTAAAAATGACTTCCTCTGAAATTAACTTCCTCCTCTACCTCCTTCTCATGGTTTCCCTTTACGGAATCCCCTCTTTGTCCATAATGCTAAGTTTGAATTCCGAGACTTCAAATTCGGCTTCAAATTCGTGCACCTATCTTCTTCTTGCAACAATATAGCTGTCAATTCCTCAAAGGTAGGAGCTTTCTCTCTCGTTGCAAGGCCCGTCATAAATATTTGATAATTCTTTAGCATTCCATTTAGGGAAATTGTGACAAGATCAGTGTTTGACACTTTTTCTCCTATATCTCCCAATTTATCTTTCATGTCTTTAATTATCCCCAAAAAAGTACTAACTCCTCATTTAGATCCATTTTAATACTTAGAAATTTACTTTTCAGAAAAAGAATATGATTTGTATTATTAGTCTCATACAACTCTTTAAGTACTTTATAGGTTTCACTAGAAGTCTTAGCATCTTTAATGTGAGGAATTATATTATCTTTCAAGGACATTCGTAATAATACCTTGGTTTTGTTCTCCCTCTTATCCCAATATTGGATTGTTTTTGTTGTCGCACCTGCAATCACGATTGGTCGCGTTTCATCTCCTTTCGCGATCGTCCATACACAATAACCTTCCATCAAGGTTTGCATTTTGAATTTCTAATTGATGAAATTCAAGCCATCCAATTTATTGGCTTCATTGAGATAAGTTTCAACAAGTGGATTCACCGTACTTGCAAACTCCTTCATGCACCAAACTCACAACAAGATACCTCAGAACAACAATCCTAGGAAACATTCCAACACTTCAATATGTGGTTTAATCAAATAAAACCTCACAATAAACTTCCAACACTTCAATCTGTGGTTTAATCATGTAAACTTGACAATAAAACTTCCACAAATATTATTATTTCTTGTTAATCACTTAAACAGGTTAACTGATGCATTCATAAATGCAAGAAGGTTATGAACAATAAATCTTATCCATTGATTTGAGAGGACAACGAAGAATATACTAGCGTCTTTTATTGCTAGTCATCAAATTAAGTTTTTAGATTAAAAGATCATTAATTATGCACATTGTCAATAAGTATAAGCATATCGAGGTAAGAAGATCTTTGACCGCAAATATTATACAGTAAATTAATATCTTTGAAGTCGTATCGGTAATTTTGTTCTACGAGTCATGGAGGCAGTCACGGATCAATTCCTGCCAAATAAATTAATATCTTTAAGACAAGATCATTAATTATGCACATTGTCAATAAGTATAAGCATATCGAGGTAAGAAGATCTTTGACCGCAAATATTATACAGTAAATTAATATCTTTACAACAATATATTATACTGACGGGTATCTTCAATTCCGATGGGAACTCTTGGAAGTGTTAGACGAATAAGTTGAGAGCAATTTGCTCCACGATTTTCTCCGTTCTTTTCTCCACGATTGGCTCCGTGATTTTCTGCATGATAGTTTAGTTAACTGCATGGCGTTTTCATCAACAGTTAGACTGTGAGTTGCTTCGTT
>SNQJ01S0060735.1:5376-42122 GCA_010110895.2 Picea sitchensis | reverse complement strand
TGGTACAGGTTGATTACAGGTAGTTTGGTACAATTTGGTGCATGGTTGATGCACTTGTTTATGGTACAGGTTGGTGCATGGTTGATGCACTTGTTTATGGTACAAGTTGATTACAGGTTGATGCATGGTTTAGGTTTATTGGTCCAAGTTTACAGCGGTATATCTCACAATGATAGTGTGATAGTGGTTCCATCATTCTACTTCTACTTCAGGGCGGTTGGACGGGGCAAGGACATGAGGTTGTAGCCACCTTCCGGTTGTAGTAAGAGAACATAGGGGGTTGTAGCCAAAGAATTGGGGAGTTGGAGCTTCCTTCAAGTTGTAGCCCAAGAAACTAGGGGGTTGGAGCCTCCTTCCAGTTGCAGTTGGAAAACAAAGGAAATTGGTGCTTCCAATGAATGTAATTCTTCAAGACATATAAGAAAAAACATTTCGTGGATTTCTCCCGCTTTGGGTTTCCACGTAAAACAATGGTGTACTATGTATGTGTATAATTGTTCATTTGTTCATTGCTCATTATTGGATGATAATTCTACATTGATATAACACTTGGATTATTTAGTTTAAAAAGGATTATAATTGCTCTATTACTGATTCACCCCCCCTCTCAGTAATCCAACATTATGTCCATAGTTATTACATTTGAGGCATTCCATATTGTAATATTGTAATGGAGAGAAAGAATTATAGTTTCTTTTATCTGTTTTGAACTTCTGACTTCTTTGGACATTTTTTGGATTGTGCCTTCTATAATCTTTACAATGTATTGCTTTGTGTTCAAAATTATTACAGGAATAACAATATCCAAGGAAGATATACTGATATCTGTTAGAGAGATTTCTTTTGGTGATTGTATTCTTCTGGTCATATTTTTCTTTAGTAGGGGATGTTGATTTCTGTTTATTTGGGATGGTCTCTGATGGAATCATCATTGCCTTGTTATCTTCTCTTCTTAAGGGGATTTTAAGAGCATATGCATAACTTATGGGTATTTTGATAGATCCTTGTGATGTAGAAGTCGAGTCTTGGGTGTATCCCAAACCAGTCTTGTTATCTGGTGACCTTTGACTACTGAGAATCTCATCCAAGTTTTTTGAACTATTTTTAAATTTTGATCCCTTCTTTTGTTTTTCAAGTTCACCTTTTAGTAGCGCAATCTCAACTTCTAGCATCTCACATACTTGTTTTCTATCATTGAGTTGTTTTAAAATGACTTCTTCAATTATTTTAGCTTCAAGGAACTGGGACTTTAAATCACTGATGATCTGCTCTGATTCTTTGATAGTTCTTGATGCATCTATTTTTTTGATTGACATGATTATTCAAATTCTTGAAGTTGTGCCCTAAGCAACTTGTTCTTCTTTTTATACTTTGTTAGTTCCTCAAGAGCACTAATCACTTCAGCTTCTAGATCTACTTCACCTTCACTTTTAGAGTTTTCTTCATTATCTATGTTATTATTTTGAGTGTTTATTCCCATAAATAGAAGCCATGAATCTTCATCTTCACTTATGTCTGAAGAGTTGATGTCTTCTTTGGAGTAGAAGTTTTGATTTTTCTTATAAAATTTCTTCTTGTATTGGTTTCTCTAATTGTGGGATTTTTCATCATCATTATCCTCCTGCTTGGGATAGGGACATTTGTTAGCAAAATGTCCGATTTTGCCACAGTTGAAATATTCGAAGGGTAACTTTCCTTTATATCTTCCAAATCCTTTTTGGAGTTTCTTTATAAAGTTGGAATCTTCTACATTTGATATGTTTGACTGATCTTCTTTAGACATATGTTCATGTTTATTCTTTGCTTTAGATGCCCTACTGTTTGTTTCTCCTTTTGATGGTTTTTCATTCCCTGTTCTCATCTCTTATGCTGTAAAAATTCCCTGAAGTTGATCTACTGTGAGCTTGTCAAGTTTCGGTCTATCTTCAATTGTGGAAATCTTGGCATCATATCTTATAGGTAATGACCTTAAGATCTTTTGTACAATAGGTTTATCGATAACTTCTTCTCTTGCTACTCTGATTGAGTTAACTACCTCATCTACCCTATGAAAGTATTCAATAATGTTCTCTTCTTCTTTCATCTTCAAATTTTCAAACTGAGCTCTATATGTTTGTAGTTTGGCTTCCTTGAATTTGCTATCTCCTTCAAATACAACCTCCAGTTTGTCTCATATTTCCTTAGTTGACTTACAATGAAACACCTTCACACATATAGAATTTGTCAATCCCCCTAGAATGGCATTAATTGCTCTTGAGTTGTCATTGCACATCTTCTTTCCTGAAGTATTTGTGGGTGGAGTAGTTGGTGCAGTATAACCATCTACAACAGATTTCCAAACATAAAAACCAAGAGCCAACAAGTAGCTTTTCATTCTTATTTTCCAGAGAGCATAACCACCTCCGTTAACCAATGATGCTTTGTTGGAAGACATTCCCTCTTGCTAATCCATTTCTTTTAGGATCTACCTTCCAGTTATTAGACTGTGTTGATGGAACTCACTCTGATACCAATTGTTGGAATACTGAGGGGGGAGGGGGGGTGAATTCGTATTACCTTTTTAAACAATTAGTAATTTTATTTTATTAACCACCACAATATATCAACAATGGAATTGTATTTTAAAATCAATTATAAATATAATTAACAAAAATTACAAGGTTTATAAATAATATGAGAATGTGAAGGACACAAATCCTCTTTAGAGCACCAACTCTTGGAGACACAAATCCCCTTCTTCAGGGCACCAACCCTAGGAAGCACCAACTTCCTTGTTTTAGGGCACCAACCCCAGGAAGTACCAACTCCCTTGTATTTAGGGCACCAACCTTAGGAAGCACCAACTCCCTTGTCTTTAGGGAACCAACCCTAGGAATCACCAACTCCCTTATTTTCACGCTTTACTTAGTAAAGGATATTATTCCTTCCTTGCTCCTCCCTTCCACCCTCACTGCATAAGTATGATCAGTTATTCTTTGGACTCTGCTTCGGCTTTGGTCTTCTGATCTAAACTGTAAAGACACTTCTTCTTCACCGTTCTTTCTTGCCTATATAGTCTTCCAACTGGTGTGAGCATTGAAGCATTGTGTCCCTTTGTTTGGACCATTTCACCTCTTCATATAAATTAATAGTAATAACATTTGACTTTCAATTTAGAATTAATATCTCCCTCTATTATTATTCACACATTAACGTGAAACTTTTCAATTTAGTAAGAAGGATTTTGATAAATCGATCACAGGTATGGATCGATTTCTTTTAACTCGATCCCATGGCTTTTTAATTTATTCTTAAGCTTATGCGGTGTTCCCAGTTCTCCAACGAAACTTATTTGAGATTTTCGATTAGCTTTCGAATTTATCAGATGTATGTGATCACTTAATATCAATCAACACAGAATCCATATCCTCTCTAGTTCAAAGTTTCTTCCCGATGGTATAAATTCTTCCTCTGTATGTTAAAATTCGCATAGACGCACTTTCATGACCTCTATTCCATATGACCATAGGCGATGACTAAGCGTTAAGCCAAACGAGTGCTTAATCACTTATCAAGATTGACAGTCGTGTTTTATTTGCATGTTTGAGATGGATGATTCTCATTTACTTCGGGACTTCAGCATTTTGGGACTCAGGCCTTTGCAATCTTCCAATTCTTCTGGAGTATATTTCTCTGAAGTGCGTATATTGTATCCCTAATAGATCAGATGGTCAATATTTAATATTTCGTTAGATGGATGATCTTGGCTTGTCCAAAGGCTCCAAAGAAATTAATGGTCGAGAGTCCTCCCGAAGTAGATCAATGTTTAGCGTTACTTCGTGATTCACACTTACTCTATCCTTCCAATGTTCTTGATCGAACAGTCCAAAAACATTCATGAGGATCTTAGATGAATGACCATCATTAACTTTGGCCTTCAGTGCTTTAGATATTTTAGCTGGTAGAAGAAGTTGGATATCCCTGAAAGATGTAGTCACAGAGTGACGTGGCTGCTAACGTCACTGTTGACGTGGCACTGGATGAGTGGTGGCCACATGTCACCTTGATTCGTGACTTTCATATATGTAATGTGTCAACTATACCTTGACACTCATCACTAGCCGAATGGGCCATGTGTCATATTTGTCTTTTGCCACATGTCTTACTTCGTGGCTTCAGGAGTTTTAACACTTTTTATACCATCCTTCGATTATCATTGCCGATTTTCAGATAGATCTGCTTTATATTTTCAATTGTCTTGATCCTACGACCTTTGTTTATTTTGGAACTCGGGGTTGAGGTCTTGGTTTTATCCCCGAGTTGTTTATGTTGGGTAGGTCAAAGCTAGAGTTGACCACCTTCTTCCTATCGTTCACTCGGATCCAGCGGTGATGGGATTTCCCTTCTTCCTCTAATCAGAGCCGATGTGAGTTAAGTGACTCCCGAGCTTGACCCTTCGAGACAAAGTGCACATTTTAGACTCCTCTTGATCCTACGACCTTTGTTTATTTTGGAACTCCGGGGTTCGAGAGGTCTTGGTTTATCTGAGTTGTTTATCGCTGGAGTAGGTCAAGGCTAGAGTTGACCACCTTATTCCTTAGCACGTTCACTCCAGATCAACGGTTGATGGGATTTCCTATTCTTCCTCTAATCCGACGATCGACACGAGTTCGTGACTCCGGGGCTTCGACCTTCAGGCAAAGTTACCTGTTTTAGACTCCTTTTCACTAGAGTGGTTAGCGTTGGAGTTGACCGTCTTCTTTCCTTTAGTGTGATATGACGATTCCAATATTTTCACTCCAGATAGGGAGCTAACTTGGCTCTTGCATTCCTTCTAGTTATCATTAATGCCAAGGATTCAACCCTTGCAGACCACGTAGAAAATTTTTGTTTGAATCCAACTGAGAGAGACCGATGCTATCACTGATCGAAGAAGAATGGATATGGGTGAAGCAACAAAACAAGAATTGAGGTTAACATGTGTATACCCAACTCCCTGTTGATATTGCAAGTTGTTGTAACTATCTCTTTTGGTGGTGAAAAAGCACTGAGCTCCTCCAAACCCTATTTTCCCTCTGCTACTCGTGAACCAGGTCACCGAGCTAATGCTAGCAACAATGTTCATCATGTCCGAGTGGCAAGGACTACAAGATATCAGTAATAAAATGGTCACTTGTGTAAAATTTCAATTTGGTTTTGGGATTTATATAAATATGCCTTGTCTATTTATTTATTTTCTCTTTTAAAGATGCCTTGTCCATTGATCATATTACATATAAATACATTAATAAAAAAAAATTGTTTTGTTTTTGAACCCACTGTAAGTAATTCCTTCATTTACGCATACTAACCAACCACAAAGCCAAAGAGATCCATCACACACATTGTTATCACTGAGTAAATTGTTGGGATGAAGAAACAATCTACAAAGGTAGCATACAAACCAACTTTAAGATTGGAAACTAGCCTTTCCAATCTAGAGAGGGCTCTCTCTGAGACTTGATCTCTGATAGATAGATTGTTTTTGAACTGATGGCTAGATTTAGATTTTTGAGATAGTTTTTTCAAGGTTTGTTGGCAAGGAGGTATAGTATCTCTAGGGCTATGGAGTCAACCTCTGAAAACAAAAGAAAACAATGACTGGTAGGTAGAACTCTCAGAGGAATAAAGGCTAAATAAAGTGGTGAACTTTCAGTTTTTAGTTTGATTATGTAGGGTGAAAGAGGAACATAAACACATAACACAATCAAAGCACCATGAAAGACGAATTCCGACTTTAGTTAAGAGGATAAACATAGTTTAAATCACTTAGTCTAGAGCACCATTCGATGAATTCTAGACCCTTAAATATCCAATTTAAGTAGAAGATAAGTGAAGATGAAAGTAAGTACACAAGAAATACATACAAAGATAAGAGAACAATCTTCATATCTCCACCAATAGAATCTTTTTCATAAGAGTTCAATACTTCTGCATTTGTATTTCTATTAGATTCAAAAAATTACAATGAAGATCAAAATGTCTATACTTTTGCCAACTCGCCCCTTTACATCAAAGTAATCAACATATATAGAAAACTAATGCCACAATTGGTTGCTAGGGTCGAACAACTATATCCTAGAATGATGGATCTGGTTGTTTTCACATAGAACAACAACTCCAACAAGATTTACTAAAAATAGAAAATCTGATTTTGCCAATCATAACATAACCAAAATATCCTTTTCAATCATAGATCTTTGAGAAAAATTTGACCATATGGTTGTGACAAGTCATCAGGTCCATCTAGGGGCACCTCGAGTCATCATGTGCACTGTTGGACAACTCTGTCAACCTTGTGTAGTGAATTCTAGTTACTATTGCACAAGTGTTGGCTACAACATTTGCGTAGTGAGTTTGCGTAGCAAATGTCAATTTTGTGGTTGCTCGTGCGAATCTAGGTGGTAGCAAAGGCAAGGAACCATGCATCTTCCTCAAAACTTGTATGCCTTTCATCACATATCCTCCTTTCTGATCAGACGGGCTTACAACATTTGCATAGAGAATATTCGCTATGCAAGTGATGTGTATGACTATTTCTTATTTAAGACAACAAACTGTGCACAACAACAATTTCATGTCATTGCCTTGATGAAACAACCCTCCATCAACATCAAAATGAATGTTTTCGACATCTTTAACGATGTGAACAAAAAATTGTCATGGTTCCATACCCCAAAAAGACAAAAACAAGGCTTCCTAACTCATATTTATGCAACTTCAACAAGGAGATTTAGCTTGTCCTTGGATTCTTCATCCAACTTCACTTGTAATATTAAAGCCCTATTTGATTTTCTTAATGACAGGTGTTGAGCCTCTAAATTGACATCCCCATCACCATATTATACTCCTCATTTACACCTTTTTGGCGTACCTAAGCTTGGATAAATGACAAAGAACACTATCTCCAGTCACTTATAAGGTCATGAGGTAAAATATATCTGAATTCATGCATTTTGAGGTTTATTAAGCTAGGAGATTAAATATTTCATGTGCTAACATTGAAATTACTATATGTAGCCTTTGACCTTCGGACAAGTCCGACACTCCTATGTCAGCCAAGCCATCAGGTACTTATGCGTTAGCTCACACAATCCGGTACCACTTGACGACTGTTGAGATCCGGTACCCAAACACCAATCCGATACTTCCATTATGCCTTCTGTCCGAATCTGGTATCAAGAGCGCCTCCTGTTTAGATGCGGTACCTGTAGATCACTCACTGTCGCGATCCGTTACCAACGCCAGCAGCCTGTTTTAGTCCGGTACCAACCAATTACATGTTGTTCGGATCCGGTACTATCCGCCGTGTCTCACCTGTTATGATCCAGTACCACTAGAGGAAACAAAGTATGCCAAGTTAAACTCCAGATCATGCCTAAGATATTTGTTGATTGTTTATTAGATCATCAAAGTTTCTAGCAAGACTATATTGAGCTAGTTTGATTATTGCTTCATCCTCATGCACTCCGTGTCATGAGGATGAAGCTTAAAGTATGTAACCGAGTGTGTAAATTTGACAATCACTGATATGCTGACGATTTCACCTCCTTGTGTTTCACGACTGAGACTGTTTAAATAGTCGTGGCAAGGATGGTCACTGGTAGAGAGCATAACATAGCACAACATGTCAGAGCAGTATTGCATATTGTAGAACACATCTTGAGTTTGAGTTTAATAGAAGAGTTTCATTTATTTCCATGTCTTGATTATTGAATCATAATGAATGGATGCAAATTGAGTTGGTAGCATAATCTAATTTCATGTTTTGAGATTCAAGTAAGAGTGATGTGTTGATCGAAGACCAACTTACTGTAGACTCCAATTCCTGACCTGTTGAAGCGGCAAGGGCCCACCGCCCAATAGAGGTCAACATTCTTGTAGATTAGTGTTAGCATTTGATTTCGATAGTGTACCTGTTAGACTAGCTGTAGCTTTGATTTCTCAATTTAATTCATCATCTCTACCAGTTTCAGATGTTAGCAGTATAGTTCAGTTTAGGATTTTGATCATATAATTGCTTAAGATCTTTACTTACTCTGTTTTTGCATATGCCATGTTTCTGTTTTTATTTTTGATTTATCTTAGTGAACATAGATGTTGGCAACAATAGTCAAACATACTGGGAAAAGAACTAGTGAAGTTCACAATAGATTAATGTGAGCCACAACATACCCAATATACTGGCTACTGAACTACCCATGATATGCCTTGATGATTGATGTGTGATTTCCTTTTTCAGAGTGTGATTGCATAGTTAGATTTTTGGGTCAAATAACAGAGTTGATCTATCAAAGGACTCCATCTCATACTTGCATGTGCCACAATGGACTAGATAGCCCCTCTGTGAAAGACAACCAAAGTGTGTTTTAGTTTAATAGTTTGCTTTATTCCCAGCATGCATAATTTATATTAGTTCTATACTCGTGACATTAGAATTACCTCTCTTACTGGTGTCTTGTAACTCTGTTGATTACGAATCCCGGATTGATAATTAATGTGTGCATTATACTAATCATATAAGCAACACAACATTTTGGTGTCATTGCCGGGTAGTTGCAAATAGTAGGAAGTGATTTTAGCTTAGATTGTTTGCATAGTTTTTGAATGATTTTAAGGGCTACTTGAGGGAGGAGGATAAAATGTTTAAGATGTGAGTGAAGAGCCACACGACCACTATAGTGGGGTTCTCCGAAGCCAGGTTTCCTTCTTACCTTCCATATAGAATTAGGATTTTTGAGTTAAGTATCAAATTTTTATTTTATGCATAGATATAGAGATAATAAGGGTAGATTTGTAAGTTCTAAAGATTCGAAAACAAACCCCCACACTAATTCAATTGACATTGGTGCAGGAAGAATTCGACCAGGAGGAAGTTCAAGGGAAGCCAGTGAGGCTCTAGAAGAAGGACCTAGAACTGAAGAGTCAGTATTGGGGCAGATAGAACATGAATATGCTAAAGAAACTAAGCATTTATAAGAGACACAAAATCCAGTCTCTGAACCATCTATTAGTGGAGGAAGGATACTTAGCGAAATGGCAGAAGAATAAGGAAACGAAAATGCAGCCATTGAGACTGAGACCTTCTGGTTTCCATTCTTGGATATTTCCAAAAATATCAACATGAAGAACATCCCACTGTCATAGTTACCCACTTTCAGAGGTATGTCAACTGAAGATCCAGACTTATTTTTATTCGAGTTTGACATATTACGTAGAAGCTATAACTATTCAAACGATGCCCAAAAACTTAAGCTCTTTCCAACCACATTAAAGGACTCAGCCTTAAGATGGTTCATGAGCTTAAGAGAAAATACAATTCTCTCTTGGGATCAGATGAAAGACACATTTTTACGGAAATTTCAAGACTATTGTAAGGATAATGCTAAAAATGACATTTTTAAAATGCAGCAAACCGAAGATGAAAGCCCTGAAGACTACTTAGAAAGGTTCTTATACAACTATCAGAAATCAAAATTATCCACAACAGACCCAACTGTAGTAAGAAAAATATTTTTGAAAGGTCTTAGAGATGAGTGCATAGAATTTTTGAATTTGTTAAGTTTAGAAGATGTGCACCAAAAGCCCTTTGTAGAAATTGCAGATTATTGTAGGAGATACTCAAGAGGACAAGCTAAAACATGAAAAGGACCAAGAGATCCTTTTAGCATAAATTTAAGACAAAACTCAGGGACTGTCACCAGAATTGAGTTAGGAAACTTATTAGAAAACTTTAAAACAAACATCTTGAGCACAACCAGTAACCAGTTAGATACCCTAAAACCGAAAAAAGAAGCAAGAAGAAGATGTTGTTTTTTCAATCTTTTGTCCTAAATGTAGAAAGAGGCACCCTGAGAAAGAATGCCCATTAAATGTCATAGAGGTCTGTGGTCTGTGTACACAAGAGCACCCCACATCTGAATGTCCAACTTTGTTTGAGCTGCAAGCCATTTATAGGGGAGGAGGAGTCTCACAAGAACAACCATACCCTTCTAGGAGGCCTTGGAGAGCACAAAACCCCAATGCATTTTATGACCCTAATACATAATATCAACAACAACAATGGGGTCCTTCTCCAATGCCCTATCCCCAATGGACACCCCAACAAGCTCAAACTCAACCTTGGCAACAAGGTTGGAGGGGACCTGTGTATGGGAGTCCCTCTTACCTGACATATCTGCAGTATCCTGCAAACATTTCCCAATTACTACCTAGATTTAACGCACCTCAGATACAAGCTTTATCTCCACCTCTTGTACAACATCAATTCACAGTACCCTTGAACCCTAACCAACAACAACAAGCACCTATAGATGCCAATCAACAACCACAAATCCAAGCTGGCCACAACCCTCCTAGACCAACAACAATTCATACCCAGCTAATTCCTAACCCCAATAATCGACCCAACCACCCTGTATAGAATGCAGAAGTCCAAACCTTTCCCACCTATGAAATTCAACTAAGATCCGGGAAAGTTGTAAATCAATCAAATTTTGGAGTAATAATTCAAGAAGAAAATGATAATCATTATGAATAAGAAAATACTCAAACCACCCCTATAGAAGGAGAGACTTCCCCTCATATTCCAACCACTTATTAGTCCATAGGAGTACCTCAACAAGTTAATCTTCCACCCTACCCTGAAAGACTATTAGAGAAGAAACCTAAGCCACCCTTGCACAAAGACATAAAGGATGAGTTACAAAATGTATGTGTAAAAATAACTTTGTTGCAAGCCATCAAGGATATCCCCATATATGCCAAAATCATAAGGGATCTTTGCCTTAAGAAACCAGGAAGGAAGAAGAAGGAACCTCCCCTTGTTCAGGTGGTAGGACAATTATTTGAATTTATTTATGAACTGTAATATAAATATAATGACCCTAGGAACCCAGTAGTCACAATTGAAATTAATGGTATTTCCTTACCGAACACACTCATTGATTTGGGTGCAAAAATTAATATAATGCCTTTTAACACTATGCAAAAGCTCCAAATTAACCAGTTAAGGCCAACCCAAACCATGATAGAGTTGGCAGATAAGTCAGTCATTAGCCCTGCAGGAAGTTTAGATGATGTCACAATCACACTAGCTTCTTGGGAGTATCCAGTAGACTTTCTAGTCATCTATTCTAAATCATCCTCCAATCTAGGACACCTTGTGGTTCTTGGCCGCCCTTGGATGGCCACAACATATGCTTTTATCAGTTGTCGGTTTGGCGAGATGACTATATCCAATGGCACACATAGCCAAAAGCTTGTCCTCTTCCCTCCCACTCAACCAGCACAAGAAATACATGTTTGGCTAGAAAACCCTTATGGAGAGGAAGATTGCATCAGACCCCTATTAACACTTGAACAAGTAAAAGGAATGCAAGAACAATCAGATGAACAAGCCTTAAGTTTATTTTTGGCTGATACGAACTGCATTGAATATCCTAGGTCTTTTGCAGAATTGTCACATATTTTCAATTCCAAATTTCAACAAACTTGGCATCCTGATATCACCCAATTATATACTTTATCACCAGCTTCCTCAGAGAAGGAAGAAAGTACTGGACTTGTTGAGATTAGGCCGGGAAAATCTTTGTATATCAACTCTAGTTTGGAACCAGAACAAAAGACATAAGTAATTGAAATGCTCCAAAGACAATTTGATGCCTTTGCATGGGATTATGCAGACATGAAAGGCATTCACCCTAACACATGCACACATCATATCTACACTAATGACCAAATCAGACCAGTTAGGCAGCCTTAGAGAAGGATGAATCCACCCCTCAAAGATATTGTAAAGGAGGAATTGCAAAAACTCCTTCGAGCCAATCTCATATACCCCATTTCAGATAGTCAATGGGTGTCTCCACTTGTCATAGTTCCCAAGAAAAACGGTAAGTGGAGAATATGTGTAGACTTTAGGCAGTTGAATAAGGCCAACCATAGGGATTATTTTCCCTTACCATTTATTGATCAGGTGTTGGATACTTTGTCCAGAAAGAAGTATTTCTCGTTCCTAGATGGGTTTAGTGGTTATAACCAAATAAAAATAGCACCCGAAGACCAGGAAAATACCACTTTCACCTACCCACGAGGAACCTATGCTTATAGGGTTCTTCCTTTTGGAATTTTCAAGCCCCAACCACTTTCCAAAGGGCTATCCTAGCCATTTTCTCTGACTTGACCAATGATTGCGTGGAAATCTACATGGATGACTTTACAGTCCATGGAGATGAATTCCAGGAAGCTTTGACCAGACTAGAAAAAGTCTTGATTAGGGGTAGGGAAACTAATCTTTCCCTAAGCAATGAAAAGTCAAAGATGATGCTCACTGAAGGTATTGTTTTGGGACATCACATTTCTGGTTCTGGAATTAGAGTTGATCCCGCAAATATTCATATTATCACACAAATCAAAATACCTTCCTCACAAAAAGAATTTCACAGCTTTTTAGGGCATGCTGGCTACTATAGAAGATTCATTCCAAGTTTTAAAAGCTTAGCTACCCCTTTATTCAAGTTATTATCTAAATAAGCTGAATTTAATTGGAACGATGAATGCCAAGTATCTTTTGAGATTCTGAAAAAGAAATTGTCAAGTACCCCTGTTTTAAGAGGACCAAATTAGTCCCTTACTTTTCATATATGTACTGATGCCTTAGACACAACTCCGGGGGCAGTTCTTGGACAGAGGGAAAATCAAATGCCTTATGCTATTTACTTTGTCAGTAAAAACCTTTCCCCAACATAAGTTAATTATACGGTCACAGAAAAAGAATTGTTATCTGTAGTCCATGCTATCAATAAATTTAGACACTACATTACAGGATATCAAGATTTTGTACACACTGATCATTCAACCATCACATTCTTAATGAACAAACTTGTAACAAACCCTAGAGTTACAAGATGGTTGTTATTATTACAAGAGTTTAATATCAATATTATTGATAGACCTGGTAAGGATAATTTTGTGGCTGATTTCTTATCTAGAATGATTCATCTGGGAGATAATGCACTAGTAGATGATAACTTTCCTAATGAAAATTTGTTTGCTATTTCTACATTTACTCCTTGGTATGCAGATATAGCTAACTATCTTGTGACAGGGAGATGCCTCAGAAATTGTCTCCTAGAGAAAAACAGAAAGTAATTCAGCTAAGTGAAAACTACATGTGGCATGATGTTTGTCTTTATAAAACAGGGCCATATTTGGTAATCAGAAGATGTGTAAGGGAAGATGAGATCCATGATATTCTGCAAGCCCGCCATGATGGTCCTTGTGGATGCCACTTTGCTGACAAGAGGACCGCCTATAAAGTTCTGCAATCTGGTTATTACTGGCCTAATATTTTCAAAGATGCCAAAACTTATGTATCCAATTTTGATGAATGCCAACGAATGGGTAAGCCTACTGCACGAGACCAAATGCCACTTCAAGCCCAAGTAGTCATTGAACCTTTTGAGAAACGGGCATTAGATTTTGTAGGGCCCATTAGTCCTGCATCTAAAAAGAAAAAGTATATACTTGTATGTACTAACTATGTGACTAAGTAGGTTGAAGCAAAATCTTTATAGTCTGCAAGTGAACAATTAGTGGTAGATTTCCTTTGTAATGAAATTTTTACTAGATTTGGTGTACCTCGATAAATTGTGACTGATCAGAGGACTCAATTTACCTCTAATATGGTCAAAGCTGTTACAGAACAATACCAAATCAAGCACATGAAATCTACACCTTATCATCCTCAGGCGAATAGGCAAGTAGAATCTACCAACAAAGTCATTGAGTCCATTCTTACTAAAATAGTACAACTACACCACAAAGATTGGGCTGATAGATTACTAGAAGCCTTATGGGCTTATAGAATCACCTGGAGGAATACAATAGGACATACACCTTATGAGTTGGTGTATGGGAAGCATGTGCTTCCCCCCTTAGAATTCCAGATCAAGACCTTCAGGACTGATGTACAAGTTGACATGAACTTAGATGAAGCCCAACAACAAAGACTCTTGTAGCTTAACGAGCTTGATGAAATCAGGTAGGAAGCACTTCAAAGAACCACCCTTATTCAAGAGCAGAGGACAAAATGGCATGACAAGTATCTCAAAAAGAAAAAATTTCAACTGGGAGATTGGGCCTTGTTGTATGACAACAGGTTTAAGAACTTCAAAGGTAAGTTAACTACTCGTTGGATGGGACCTTATGGTATTGACACTGTCTATGATAATGGTTCAATCAGGATAAAGACAACTGACGAACATCAGACATCCCTACTCGTGAATGGTCACCGGTTGAGAATTTATAACAAACCCTTGTCAAAAGAGGAATTTCTGACACGTGTGCTACATAATTCAGATATGCAGGTGATCAGTAAGGAAGGAGATCTTCCTACTGATCCACATTGATTGATTTATTTATTTAAAAAAAAAATTATACATAGGTGTATGGGCTGTGTTTTGTTAATAAGCTGAAGTTAACAATGGATTCTTACCTCCTTTGTTTTACTTTCACATTTTATTTTTGTTAGTAGATTTTTGTAATTTATTTGATCTTTTGCGAACTTGCTAAAACATCGTTTTCTTTAAGCATCAATAATACTCTGTTCTGGTCCGGTACTAGCAGTGTTGATCCGGTACCAAAAACTCTATTCTGGTCCGGTACCAACAGTCCTGTGTTGATCACCAGAAGATTGCCCTTATCCGGTACCATAAGATTGTCCTTATCCGGTACTATTAGGACATATAATCTATTTTCTAATTAACAAAGAATGCTATTCCTATTTCAATATCTAATGTCAATTAATATGAAGTGTGAAGCCTTGCAGTAACCACTTAAGTTGGAACCAAGGATCTGACTGTAGCATCCAATGGCATCTTTCATGAAACAATAATTTCTTTTGGTTCAATTGCTGACTTAAGTGAAGTATTTTAATTTCTTTTGGTTCAGTTGCTGGCTAAAGGGACATATTTTAATTTCTTTTGGTTCTGTTGCTTGATAGAGAAGATATCATTTCTTTTGCCTATGTTGTTTGATAAGGAACCATGCTTAATCTGATTTAAAATTTAGAGGTTGCCTTCATCAAAAAGTCCATTACAAACAACATCAGTACTTCAACATGATTAAAGGGATTAAAAATATTAGCCTACAAGTAACTATTTCACCCTAACTAGACTTCAACAGTAATCATCGGACTATCTTTACCAAATAGTAGCATATGAGTATATGAACACTCTTTGTCATGGGCATGCTAGGAAATTTTTATGGAAGATGATGCATCAATACCCTAAGGTAACTTTAGGTCATTCTCTTATGGACAAACTTAGACAGACCATACATCTGGAATATTCTAAAGGAATAACATACACACATGATTTTATTTTTCCTTCAAACAAATCTTTAAAGACATTCAAATAAGAGAGTATATCTTCTAACCCAATACCATCCCAGCCTGTAAAAGGGTTTTCAGACGTGCCTCCCCCTGTCACCTGTGCAAAAGCACTCTTTAACAAAAACTAAAATAGGTGACTATGGGACACAAAGCCTATGATAGAAAAAGGGTTAAGAGACTAACTCGTCGGGATACTAAATAGGTCTGCTGGTAGCGGGTACCGGTCTGTGTTATGACTAGGGAAACCCATCAGGGTACTAAACATGCATGTTGGCAATGGGGCATTCTGCCTGGGGAAGGTATGTCTCTCACTAAATAACACAACTACCCCACCGAAGCACTGAACAGGCTTGCTGGCGTTGGGTTCTGGTTTGAGAAATGTCTCATTTATATTTGTTTGATTGAAACATTCACTTTTGTCATTTAAAAAAAATGAATACTACAAGCAAATGTCACTTTTGTCATTTATAATATACAAATTCTAGATTAACAAACAAAATGAATACTACAAGCAAATGTCCATTTGAGAATTACCCTAAGTCAAATCTACCGGCCTGACATCTAAATCCTACATTACCTAAGAAGGAAACTTCTTAAGGGTGGGGCCCTGACTAGCGAGTCTAATGTACTTGTACTGTGAAATTTATCCATAATATTTAATGATAGTAAATCTCTGAAGCAAGTTAGGTTGGATCTGTTCTTATGGCAAAATACATAAACCTCCCCGTTTTCATTGCTGAATGTTGTGCTTGTCAATAACTCATCATAAGAAAGGCAATTTCATTTTTAACAAATAATAAGGCATGAGATCATATGCTAGGTGACATATGTACTTTTGGAATTTGATTTGATTTCTCTTCTCTTATCAATTTTCTTTCATTGTGATACAGTGTGTCAGATCTTTTTGCATAAGGATATGCAACACCTTTGGCATGGGGGAGGGTCAAAGAGCCTCTTTCAGGACTCTTTTCCAGACTCACATCTCATCTTTAGAGACCAACATGTTCACCTTACAACCCTGCAGAACCAGACAGAAAGGAAGAAATTCAAAAACAAGCACAGAATAAAGAAGTTTCATGAGGTACATGAAATTCTAGTACTAATCCTCCAGAAAACTCCAGCCTAAAAAATGAACTCTGATAATCTGCAAGCTTAAAATACAAAGGCAGTCGCATATGCTTCCGATCATGAATATCATATGGGTATTGGTTATGCAATGGTAAAAGCAAAGGTAACATGGTATCTTTTATTTTCCTTTGCTTATAAAACTACAATAGGTATGCAATTTTATACTAGATCTTATGACCTCATTGTTAAAACCATGCGCTTAACTATTATTCTACTTCCCTCATACCCATATGCTTAACCCTAATTAACTTCCTCATCACATAAGCGCTCGAAAAGACGTTGAGGGAAAAATCACATGAAATTTGATAATTGAATGAATGTAGTTATGAACTGAAATGAGTGTGCCCAGTAATGATGAACCATGACTCTAAACCAAGAACGTGCTTTTCCCTTAGTAACCACGAATCTACTTCGTATCATGTTGCACGATTCAACATCAAATTCACCGCTTGAAGGTCCAATTGCCTATCCTGAACGATAATGATGTTTTAATTGTCATCGTGACTGCTACCAAATGTCCCGTTCCCATCATCGTACTAACGAGCACTAATGAAATGGATTATCTGGGTGGCGAAGCCATCGAGAGGATCCTCATCACATTTTAATTTTCTTCGCAGCATTTTCATTAAACCCACCTTTCGAATTATCGGCGCCATCACTGTGTTCATTCATGTTTTCCCTGCCATTACCCATATTTTCTCCATTACAGAGCCTATTGTTTAACCTGCCATCTCTTCTCTGCAGTATCAGGTACCAAACCCTTACGCTCACAGTCAACCAAACTCTTATGCCCACAACTCGGTTTAAACTCATGGTTTATAAGGATGGTTGTGAGTAGGCATGAATCGATCTTCCAGGTTTATAGGGAGACCGAGGAGTTCCAGCCGTGTAGAGATAAGTATACCAGAGCGGGTTGGATCCCATTTTTAGAAAAATTCACAGGTTGTCATGAGGGGGTATCTCATGCATTCACCCAAAGTTACGATGGAGAAATTGTGCACATAGGTAACCTACAACTAACAATCAATGAAGCAACTCTAAGGGAGGCCACGAGATTGCCTAGCAGAGGAGACAAGTGTTTCAAAGGAGTAGGAATCAATAAGGAAATGTGCCAAAGATTTCTGAAAGAAGACCATCAACACCCTGATTGGAAAAAGGGGATTTCTATAAACTATATTAAGGAGGAATATCATCCAATGCTTGCCAACCTCAAACGATTCCTCACTTGTGAAGGCAGGTATGTTGTAACTTTCCTATATCACCTTAGGCTTTTGTTGCACTTTGAGAGAGTTCCTGAGTTTGAATTTCCATACTTTTTATGGATGAGCCTGAACAAGATGGTGAGAGGTGTCAAATCCTTATCTAAAATTGAGAAGATTAGTATTTATCATCAGGGTCTTATCAAAATGCTAGTTATACATGAAATCAGGAAGCAAAGGTTTAGTTGGAAAACCCTCATCACTCAACACCTTTCCACAGAAAATGAACCTGTGAGGAAGCCCAACCTGCTCCAGATGAAGATGAGGAGCCTAAGAAGAAAAAGGGCAAGAAAGACAAGGTAGCTCCATCATCCTCCAAAGCAGTGAGCCAAAAAGATAAATCTAGGATGAGAAAAGACCGAAAAAATCATGACTCTTCGAGTAAACAAGTAGGGCCCTCTTCTTCAGTTAATAAGGCTCTTAAAAGTCAAGAATCGAAAGATAAATCTTAATTAGTAGAAGAGATCTCAGCAGTAGCACTTGAGGAGAAGGGTCATAAATCAAAGTCCTTGAGGAAAGAGAAGAGTAGCTCAAAGAATAAAGGTGAACAACCTATAGAACAACCTCCTATAACCATTCCACAGACAGAAAAGAGGAAGATAAAACTTTTTAGCACTTATGAGAAGAAGAATCCATCACCTCCTTCTAAGAGAACCACAAGGAGCATGGCAAAGAAAGGAAAAGCAGTTGTCAATCCTCTTGCACATGAAGACCCAACATATTTTACCTCCTTTCCTCTAGACCTACCAGTCCAGGATGACATCCCTAGCTTAACTGAGGAGCAAGTTACTATGACTTTGTGTGGGATGAGAGAGGAAGTGGAAGAAAGAGAATATATCCAGTTGGAAATAATGGAGTCAATGAAGACCTTAACAAAAGAACAAATGAGGAATAAGATTGAGGAGCTACAGAAACAAAACCAGGAACTAAAACAAGAGGTGAAGGAATACCAACTATTGGATGGGTATATGAAGAAGGAAAATGAGCAACTGAAGGCAACCAGAGAGCAACTCCAATATGACCATGAAGAGACTTCTAATAAGATAAAAAAGGTAATAAGACTCTTACAATACACTAGGGTCATAAAAGGGAGCTGAAGGAAGAAGCCTCAACTATCAACATCATTGATCCATAGGATTAAAGAGAATGGAGTCTCAAGTTTTGTAAAATTTTGAGTATGTTTAAGTTGCATGAGGACATGCAAGGATTTTGGCATGGGGGAATGTTGAGCCTCTAAATTGACATCCCCATCACCATATTATACTCCTCATTTACACCTTTTCGGCCTACCTAAGCTTGGATAAATGACAAAGAACACTATCTCCATTCACTTATAAGGTCATGAGGTAAAGTATATTTGAATTCATGCATTTTGTGGTTTATTAAGCTAGGAGTTTAAATATTTCATGTGCTAATGTTGAAATTGCTATATGTAGCCTTTGACCTTTGGACAAGTCCAACACTCCTATGTCAGCAAAGCCATCCGGTACTTATGCGCCAACTCACATAATCTGGTACCACTTCATGACTATTGAGATCTGGTACCCAAACACCAATCTGGTACTTCCGTTATTCCTTCTGTCCGAATCTGGTACCAAGAGCGCCTCCTGTTCAGATCTGGTACCTGTAGATCACTCACTGTCACGATCCGGTACCAACGCCTGCAACCTATTTTAGTCCGGTACCAACCAATTGTGCATTGTTCAGATTCGGTACTATCTGTCGTGTCTCGCCTGTTATGATCCGGTACTAGTAGAGGAAACAAAGTATGCCAACTTAAGCTCTAGATTGTGCCTGAGATATTTGTTGATTGTTTATTAGATCATCAAAGTTTCTAGCAAGACTATATTGAGCTAGTTTGATTATTTCTTCATCCTCATGCATTCCGTGTCATGAGGATGAAGCTTAAAGTATGCAACCAAGTGTGTAAATTTGACAATCGCTGATATGTTGATGATTTCACTTCCTTGTGTTTCACGACTGAGACTGTTTAAATAGTCGTGGGAAGGATGGTGGTTGTCGAAGAGCATAGCATAGCACGGCATGTCAGAGCAGTATTGCATATTGTAGAACACATCTTGAGTTTGAGTTTAATAAAAGAGTTTCATTTATTTCCATGTCTTGATTACGAATCATAATGAATGGATGTGAATTGAGTTGGTAGCATAATCTAATTTCATGTTTTGAGATCCAAGTAAGAGTGATCTGTTGATCAAAGACCAACTTACTGTAGACTCCAATCGCTGACTTGTTGAAGCGGCAAGGGCCCACCACCCAACAGAGGTCAACATTCTTGTAGATTAGTGTTAACATTTGATTTTGATAGTGTAACTGTCAGACTAGCTGTAGATTTGATTTCCCAATTTAATTCATCATCTCTACCAGTTTCAGATGTTAGCAGTATAGTTCAATTTAGGATTTTGATTATATAACTGCTTAAGATATTTACTTACTCTGTTTTTGCATATGCCCTGTTTTTGTTTTTATTTTTTATTTCTCTTAGTGAACATAGACATTGGCAGTAATAGTCAAACATACTGGGAAAAGAACTTGTGAAGTTCACAATAGATTATTGTGAGCCACAACATACCCAATATACTTGTTACTGAACTACCCATGATATGCCTTGATGATTGATGTGTGATTTCCTTTTTCATAGTGTGATTGCATAGTTAGCTTTCTAGGTCAAATAACAGAGTTGATCTGTCAAAGGACTCCATCTCATACTTGCATGTGCCACAATGGAGTAGATAGCCCCTCTGTGAAAGTCAACCAAAGTGTGTTTTAGTTTGACAATTTGTTTTATTCCCAACATGCATAATTTAGATTAGTTCTATACTCATGACATTAGAATTACCTCTCTTACTGGTGTCTTGTAACTCTGTTGATTACGAATCCCGGATTGATAATTAATGTGTGCATTATACTAATCATATAAGCAACACAACAACAAGTTCTATCTCTTTAAATTTCCCACCTTCCTGAACAAAGTTGCATTCCTCTTCAACTTTGACTTAGCATTAGAAATGATTGCACATGCATTGTCTATGGCTGGTCTGCATTCCTTGTAATGATTCATGATCCCTTCCTCTGATATTCTCTTTTCTTCCCTGAGCTTGATGATATGGTATTGAGCTTCTCTTAACTGCTTATTCATCCATTTTATATTATTTTCTCCTTCTGTGGGTGAAGTAGGAGATTTCTGAATTGCTGCTTGCTTGCCCTGTATGTCTGGACTACTTTTCTTGGTTGAGGACCTTGTGAGAGGTAATGTGGGTTTGGCTGTAACTATAGTCTCAGGACCTTGCCTAATCTTCCTTCCCTTTGACATTTCTTGCAAAAGACTTTCTTTTTGTGGTGTTTGTGCTTCAAGAGTCTTCTCTGTTAGTTTCCTTTTCAATTCCATGCTCTCCTGGTAGAGTCGGGCTATAATATGATGAGCTTTCTTGAGTTGTTGTTGCATCTCTTTGACACCTGAATCTTTCTCCCTTGGTTTCACTTGTCCCCCATCAGTCTCATGGGCTACAAATTCAACAAACTTGGTCTGAACTGTGGGTATGGGAAACCTCCTAGCAGATGACCTGGTGAGTGGTTTACTGGGAGCCTGTGTCTCCTTGGGTTCATCAGTGAATTGTAATTTTCTTCTTTTATTTAAGAATGGCTGACTAGGTGATGATTTCTCAATCTCTTTTCCTTTTCCCTTTTCAAAAACACCTCCTCCTTTCACCCCTGAACTATTAGATGTTGATTTCTCAACAGACAAGGGGGTATCTCCTTTAGGGTCCAGGGAAATGTTTGTTGAGGTCAAGAAGGAACCAATCCTTGTTTAACTTTCTAAGCTCTTCAACCACCACCAACTTCACCAAGGAAAAGAGGAATAGGCTACTCTTTAGTTGGTCAACTCTGGCTTGGACTCTGTCTGCCATTTTCCCCAAGCTTCTATATAGGTAAAAGGGTAAGTTTAGGGGGATTTTCCCTATGAAATGCATAAGGAGCCTTATGTGGTATTGATATACCATGTCAAACCTACCCTTTAGATGCCTTAAAGATTGTTTCTCCTTTTGATGGTTTTTCGTTCCCTGTTCTCATCTCATATGCTTCAAAAATTCCATGAAGTTGATCTACTCTGAGCTTGTCAAGTTTCGGTCTATCTTCAATTGTGGAAATATTGGCATCATATCTCATAGGTAATGACCTTAATATATTTTGTACAATAGGTTTATCGGTAAGTTCTTCTCCTGCTGCTCTGATTGAGTTAACTACCTCATCTACCCTATGAAAGTATTCAACAATGTTCTCTTCTTCTTTCACCTTCAAATTTTCAAATCGAGCTCTATAGGTTTGAAGTTTGGCTTCCTTGACTTTGCTATCTCCTTCAAATACAACCTCCAATTTGTCCCATATTTCCTTAGCTAACTTACAATGAAACACCTTCACACATATAGAATTTGTCAATCCTCCTAGAATGGCATTAACTGCTCTTGAGTTGTCATTGCACATCTTCTTTCCCGCAGTATCTGTGGGTGGCATAGTTGGTGCAGTATAACCATCGACAAAAAATTTCCAAACACAAAAACCAAGAGCCAACAAGTAGCTTTTCATTCTTATTCCAGAGAGCATAACCACCTCCGTTAAACAATGGTGCTTTGTTGGAAGACATTCCCTCTTGCTGATCCATTTCTTTTAGGATCTACCTTCCAGTTATTAGATTGTGTTGATGAGACACACTTTGATACCAATTGTTGGAATACTGAGAGGGGGGGTGAATCAGTATTACCGTTTTAAACAATTAGTAATTTTATTTTATTAACCACCACAATATATCAACATCAGACTTGTATTTTAAAACCAATTATAAATATAATTAACAAAAATTACAAGGTTTATAAATAATATGATAATGCGAAGCACATCAATCCATTTTCGAGCACCAACTCTTAGAGACACAAATCCCCTTCTTCAGGGAACCAACCCTAGGAAGCACAAACTCTCTTTTTTTAGGGCACCAACCCTAGGAAGCACCAACTCCCTTGTCTTTAGGGCACCAACCCTAGGAAGCCCCAATTCCCCTATTTTCACACTTTACTTAGTAAAGGATATTAATCCTTCCTTGCTCATCCCTTCCACCCTCACTGCATAAGTATCATAAGTTCTTCTTTGGAGTTTGCTTCTGCTTTGGTCTTCTGATCTAGACTGCATAGACACTTCTTCTTCACCGTTCTTTCTTGCCTATATAGTCTTCCAATTGGTGTGAGCGTTGAGGCATTGTGTCTCTTTGTTTGGACCATTGCACCTCTTCATTTAAATTAACAGTAATAACATTTGACTTTCAATTTAGAATTAATATCTCCCTCTATTATTATTCACACATTAACGTGAAAGCTTTTCAATTTAGTAAGAAGGATTTTCATAAATCGATCAGAGGTATGGATTGATTTCTTTTAACTCGATCCCATGCCTTTTTATTTTATTCTTAAGCTTCTACTGCATCCCCAGTTCTCCAACGGATCTTATTTGAGCTTTTCGATTAGCTTTCCAATTCATCAGATGTATGTGACCACTTAATATCAATCAACAAAGAATCCAGATCCTGTCTGGTTCAAAGTTTCTTCCTGATAGTAGAAATTCTTCTTCTCTATGTTAAAATTCGCATAGACGCACTTTCAGGACCTCTATTCCATATGACCATAGGCAGTGACTAAGCGCTAAGCCAAACGAGTAGTTAATCACTTATCAAGATTGACGGTCGCGTTTTATTTGCATGTTTGATATGGACGATTCTCGTTTACTTCAGGACTTTGGCGTTTCGGGACTCAGGCCTTTGCAGTCTTCCAATTCTTTCGGAGTATATTTCTCTAAATTGCATATATTGTATCCCTAATAGATCAGATGATCAATATTTAATATTCCGTTAGATGGACGATCCTGGCTTGTCTAAAGGCTTCAAACAAATTAATGGTCGAGAGCCCTCCCGAAGTAGATCAACGTTTAGTGTTACTTAATTATTCGTACTTACTCTATCCTTCCAATGTTCTTGATCGAACAATCCAAAAACATTCATGAGGATCTTAGATCAACGATCAACGTTAACTTTGGCCTTCGACGCTTCGGGTATTTTAGCTAGTAGAAGAAGCTGAATATCCCCGGTGGATATAGTCCCAGAGTGATGTGGCTGCTAACGTCACTGTTGACGTGGCATTGGTTGAGTGGTTGCCACATGTCACCTTGATTTGTGACTTTTGTACACCTAATGTGCCAACTATACCTTGACACTTGAAACCAGTCGATTGGGCCATGTGTCATATTTGTCTTCTGCCACATGTCTTACTTCGTGGCTTCAGAAGTTTTGGCACTTTTTATACCATCCTTCGATTATTGCCAAATTGTCAAATAGATCTACCACTGTAGATTTTCAACTTTCTTGATCCTACGACCTTTTTTTATTCCAGAACTCCGAAGTTTGAGAGTTCTTGGTTTATCTGAGTTGTTTATCATCGGAGTAGGTCAAGTCTGGAGTTGACCACCTTCTTGCTTAGTGCATTCACTCGAGATCAACGATTGGTGGGATTTCCTATTCTTCCTCTAATCCGATGGTCGACAGGAGTTCGTGACTCTAGGGCTTCGACCTTCGGGTAAACTTACCTGTTTTAGACTCCTTTTCACCAGAGTGATCAGCGCTAGAGTTTTCTGTCTTCTTTCCTTTAGTGTGATCTGAAGGTTCCAATATTTTCACTCCAGATCAACGGTTGATCACAATTCATGACTTCGGGGCTTCGACCTTTCGGTAAACTTACCTGTTCTAGGATCCTTTTTGCCGTAGTGGTCAGCGTCGAAGTTGACCACCTAATCCAATGAGTCGTGTTTCTCCTAAGGAGATCTTAGATCAATGATCTACATGATTTCTTTTAATCTGAGACTCTGGGATATTGTGGCTTACACTGTCCTTCCACTAAACTTGATCGGATGGTCGAGAATTCATCCGAAGTCCCTCCTTGATCTAACAACTAGCGAGATCTTCTGAAGCTCCTGCTTCAGATCTAATAGTTGAAATTTAAT
Organism: Picea sitchensis; assembly: GCA_010110895.2. Classification (NCBI taxonomy): domain Eukaryota; kingdom Viridiplantae; phylum Streptophyta; class Pinopsida; order Pinales; family Pinaceae; genus Picea; species Picea sitchensis. The sequence continues at coordinate 17,267 of SNQJ01S0060735.1, read as the reverse complement.
CCTTCCCAATCTCTGACTTCACCTCGATCTAACGATCCTGGATTGTCCCGAAATAAGAATGAACAGCTCCTGTGCATCATCTCTTCTGAGCTTCGATTAACATTCTTCATTCTGAGCTTTGGATTTATACTGGATTCTTTTGCACCTTGTTGACATCAATGACAATATTGTACTATTGTGTCCAACACTTTAGCTAGGACAAGTTGTGTCCGCGACTACTGGATATTCTCCCTAGGTTGAAGCGCTTATTAATCAATCATAATATCCACAACAAATTGAGTTTTGAGAATCACCCTTGGAAAACTGGGAAATGCCAACCCTAAATGCAACATGAGTGGATTTAAAAGAACATCTGAAGCTCTAGGCTCGTTCTGTAGCTTCATCACTAAAATGCTAGTATGAAGAGTAGGCGAAAATTTTGCTTGGTAGAACACTTCAACAAAGTTTCCAAGAAGTTGGATGCTCATGCGACGCTCTGTTTGGTGATATTTTGTGCCATGGTATACACTTCCTTAGAACACTATGATTATAATTAGGACACCATAGTTATTCTTTCAATTTTTTTTACCAAACATTTTTTAACTTCTTTTATATTGAATGCAACATAAAAGAAAGATATTCTCGGTTTCACTAAAAACATTTTTGGAAAAGCAGGAAATTTAAATTCCTTGTTTGACCCTAATAATATCAAAATATTGAAGGGAAGTGCAAATAATATAGAATTTTACAAACCAGTCTAATGGCATTTTCCAATAGTAAATAAAAGGCAGGAACAATAATTTCAATTTGTGCCCAATAATATACATAAAAGCAAATAAATTAGAGTGAATGGAAAGCCCATCGATTAATTTCAAAGTGCATAAAAATAATGTTACAGGTCATTAAAAAACATAGATAGGGAGCTAACCTGGCTCTTGCATTCCTCCTAGTTATGATTAATGCCAAGGATTCTACCCTTGCGGGCCCCATATAAATTCTTTGTTTGAATCCAACTGAGAGAGACCGATGCTCTCACTGACCGAAGAAGAATGGATATGGGTGAAGCAACAAAACAAGAATTGAGGTAAACATTTGTATACCCAACTCCCCAGTGATATTGCAAGCTGTTGTAACTATCTCTTTTGGTGGTGAAAAAGCACCGAGCTTCTCCAAACCCTATTTTCCCTATGCTACCCGTGAACTAGGTCACCGCGCTAATGCCAACAATAGTGTTCATCATGTTCGAGTGGCAAGGACTGCAAGATATCAATAATAAAATGGTCACTTGTGTAAAATTTCAATTTGGTTTTGGGATTTATATAAACATGCCTTGTCTATTTTCTTTTTTCTCTTTTCTCCCTTATAAAGATGCCTTGTTCATTGATTAGATCACATATAAATATATTAATAAATTGATTATTCTATTTTTGAACCCACTGTAAGTAATTCCTTCGTTTACGCATTCTAACCAACCGCAAAGCCAAAGAGATCCATCACACACATTGTTATCACTGAGTAAATTGTTGGGCTGAAGAAAAAATCTACAAAGGTAACCTACAAACCAACTTTAAGACTGAAAACTAACCTTTCCAATCTAGAGAGGGCTCTCTTTGAGACTTGATCTCTGATAAATAGATTGTTTTTGAACTGATGGCTAGATTTAGATGTTTGAGATAGTTTTTTCAAGGTTTGCTGGCAAGGAGGTATAATATCTCTAGGGCTATGGAGTCAACCTCTGAAAACAAAAGAAAACAATGACTGGTAGGTAGAACTCTCAGAGGAACAAACGCTAAATAAGGTGGTGAACTTTCAGTTTTTAGTTTGATTATGTAGCGTGAAAGAGGAACATAAACACATAACAAAATCATAGCACCATGAAAGATGAATTTTGACCTTAGTTAAGAAGATAAACATAGTTTAAATCACTTAGTCTAGAGTACCATTCGATGAATTCTAGACCCTTAAATATCCAATTTAAATAGAAGAAAAGTGAATATTAAAGTAAGTACACAAGAAATACATACAAAGATAAGAGAACAATCTTCAGATCACCACCATTAGAATCTTTTTCATAAGAGTTCAGTACTTCTGCATTTGTATTTCTATTAGATTCAAAAAATTACAATGAAGATCAAAATTTCTATACTTCTGCCAACTCGCCCCTTTACATAAAAATAACCAACACATATAGAAAACTAATGCCACACTTGGTTGCTAGGGTCGAACTACTACATCCTAGAATGATGGATCTAGTTGTTTTCAAAGAGAACAACAACTCCAACAAGATTTACTAAAAATAGAAAATCTCATTTTTCCAATTATAACATAACCAAAATATCCTTTTCAATCATATATCTTTGAGAAAGATTCGACCATATGGTTATGATAAGTCATCAGGTCCATCTAGGGGCACCTCGAGTCATCATGTGCAATGTTGGACAACTCTGTCACCCTTGCGTAGGGAATTCTAGTTAATGCTGCGCAAATGTTGGCTACATCATTTGCGTAGCAAATGTCCATTTTGTGGTTGCTCGTGCGAATCTAGGTGGTAGTAAAGGAAAGGAACCATGGGTCTTCCTCAAAACTTGTATGCCTTTCATCACATATCCTCCTTTTTGATCAGGCGGGCTTACAACATTTGCGTAGCAAATATTCACTACACAAGTGTTGTGTATGACTATTTCTCAGTTAAGACAACAATTTGTGCACAACAACTATTTCGTGTCATTGCCTTGATGAAACGACCCTCCATCAACATCAAAATGTATGTTTTCCACATCTTTAACGATGTGAACAAAACTTTGTCATGGTTCCATACCCAAACAAGACAAAAAGAAGGCTTCCTCACTAATATTTTAACAACTTCAGCAATGAGATTTAGCTTGTCCTTGGATTCTTCATCCAACTTCACTTGTAATATTAAAGCCCTATTTAATTTTCTTAATGACAGGTTCTGTCTCTTTAAATTTACCACCTGCATGAACAAAGATGCATTCCTCTTCAACTTTGACTGAGCATTATAAATGACTGGACATGCATTGTCTATGGCTGGTCTGCATTCCTTGTAATGATTCATGATCCCTTCCTCTGATATTCTCTTTTCTTCCCTGAGCTTGATGATCTGGTTTTGAGCTTCTCTTAACTGCTTATTCAATCATTTTATGTTCTTTTCTCCTTCTGTGGGTGAAGTAGGAGATTTATGACTTGCTTCTTGCTTGCCCTGTATGTCTGGACTATTCTTCCTGGCTGAGAACCTTGTTAGAGGTGATGTGGTTTGGATGTAATTGTAGTCTCATGACCTTTCCTGATATTCCTTCCCTTTGAAATTTCTTGCATAAGACTTTCTTTTTGTGGTGTTTGTGCTTCATGAGTCTTCTTTATTAGTTTCCTTTTCAATTCCCTGCTCTCCTAGTAGATTCAGACTATAATATGCGGAGCTTTCTTGAGTTGTTGCTGCATCTCTTTGACATCTAAAGCTTTCTCCCCTAGTTTCACTTGTTCCCCATCAATCTCCCGGGCTGCAAATTCAACAAACTTTGTTTAAACTGTGGGTATGGGAAACCTCCTAGTAGATGACCTGGTGAGTGGTTTAATGGGAGCCTGTGTCTCCTTGGTTTCATCAGTGAATTGTAATTTTCTTCTTTTTTTCAAGACTAGCTGACTAGGTGATGATTTCTCAATCTCTTTTCCTTTTCCCTTTTCAGCAACACCTCCTCCTTTCACCCCTTAACTATTAGATGTTGATTTCTCAGCAGACAAGATGGTATCTCCTTTAGGGTCTAGGGAAATGTTTGTTGAGGTCAAGAAGGAATCCCAATCCATGTTTAACTTTCTAAGCTCTTAAACCAGCAACAACTTCACCAAGGAAAAGTGGAATAGGCTACACTTTAGCTGGTCAGCTCTTGCTTGGACTCTGTCTGCCATTTTTTCTAGGCTTCTATATAGGTAGAAGGGTAATTTTAGAGGGCTTTTCCCTGTGAAATGCATAAGGAGCCTTATGTGGTATTGATATACCATGTCAAACCTACCCTCACAAGTAAAGTATTTCTGTATTACCCTCAAAAGCTTCTCATAAGGTTCCAAAACATATTCCCTGGGAATGGTGGCACTAATCTTCTGATTTCTGTATTTAGGTTTGAGAAAATCAATATAAAATGAAGGATCTAAGGGCATACCTTTAAACCACTTCTCTCCCTATGTAGTGATCTCTGTATCATCTGATATGGTTTCTTCTGATACTGGAAAAGTGACCCCTGCAATGGTTGTGCTTACACCATTAAAATTCATAGCAAACTGCTTGGTCATCTGCACACTATACCCATGAACTTTTTCACAGAATCTTATACATCGAGCCTGCTCAAATAATACCATGTATGCAGGGTCTGAGTTCACCAAAGCCAACCCTTGGTGTTCATATCTAAAAACGCTTTCTCCCTTGTATTTATTCTTTCCCTATGGAGTCATGGTTCTGTGATGTCTCCCTTGCAAAAGTAAATTTCAGATTGCTCAAAACAGAAGAACCTTCACGCTCATCATGCAATCTTGCGCAAAAACTAGGATGGCTAGGGTTTAGCTAAAATGAAGCAAAGCTGGTTATATGAAAAGCAAATTCATTTCAGAGGCTAGCTTGCAATGGGCTCCAAGAAAGGCTCTTGGACAATGATTGAAACAAATGGAGAGTGCGTAGCAAAAAGTAGAGTATAGGTTTGCGTAGCAAGAGGCAACGCATAGGGTTTGCATAGCGACTGGCAACACACAACATTTGCATACGACTGGAGTTTGCGTAGCATATGTCTTTGGAGCTTGTTCGAGAGTATATGGATTATGAACATGTCTTGGAGGAAATGGAGAAAGACAAAAGGGTGGCCAATATACATGCTTGAATGGATAAAGGATGAAATTTGAAATGGAAAGTGATTATCCAAGGTGACAAGACGTTTCAAGGCAAGTTAGGAATTTGCACAACGAACTTGCGCAGCGGGTACACTTTTGAAGCTTGCAACAGTACAAATGATATGGAGTGTCATGATTGTCCCTTCTTTGACCTCATGAAAGGTGATGATGAACCATAATACCTTTTGACACGACATTCACCCTAACCTATGACTCGACCTTAGCACATAATTTCCCACTTTTTAATATGATTCAAGACTTAAGAAAAAGTGGACCATTACAAATTGAACATGATGGACTTTTACACTCTTGACTTTTTGCTTTTTATGATGGTGTTTTATGAAAAAGACAATACACCCTTTAACCCAACTTATTACTTAACTCTCTATTACCTTTATTTGATCAATGACTTTATGAAAAACACACTTGCTATGACTCATTTAGAAATGCCATGGTTTTCCCAAGACCAGGGCATGATTCTGAAAACTTTGGACAAACCTCTCACTCTAGCTATGAAAATCATGGTGCTAACAACTGGCTCCAATGGAGATACTATCCTTCAAGTGAGGTAGCAAAGAACATTAGACCAAGTGCCTGACCATTGGGCTCTATTTGACTCAAAAGACTCTAATCTGACAAACAAACTTATTTACAGGACTTTCTGGACACAACTTTGACTAAACTCAACATAAACTTAGGGCCTTCACTTTGGGCTTCAATTTTCTGCTGATTATTGACTTCAAATGCTTCATCTGAAAATAAAATGGTTATTTACAATGAAATGGAAACACTGAATTTTTTTAATTAAGATAGTATTTGAGAAACTTGCCATTCACACGTCCTCCACCAATGAGATCTCCATTGAGCTCCTGCAGCAAATAGGCATTGTTCCCATGGTATGCAACAATCCTGAATGGTCCCAGCCAAAGATGATCAAACTTCCCATGTTTCCCTCTGTCTTCATTCCTTGCATCCCACTTCAGTATCAAATCATCCACCTTGAAATCATCTTCCTTAGTATGCCTGCCAAAGGCTCTTTTCATTTTCTCTTGGTGCAATTGTGAGTTGTTGAAGACCTATTCTCTCATTTGTTGCACATGGATTAGTTAGTTTATCCCCCTTTGAGCATCATTTGGTTCAGCTTCCTATTCTTGCAACAGTCTCATCACCAACAGTCCTAATGAGGTAGGAAAAACTGCCTCTGTACCATATACAATTTGAAAGGGTGATGTAGCAATAAACCTTTTGGTGGTGATCCATAGTGCATAGATAAGATTTTTGTGCCAATATTTCTTGTTTTCCTGCAGAAGCGTCTTAATAATTCTCATCAAGATTTTGTTGGATGACTAAACCAACCCATTACCATGTGGGTAATAAGTTGTGGAATGGCCAAGAGTTTTATTACAGTCATTGCAAAATTTCTCCATTCTCTTGGACTTAAATGTTTTTGCATTGTTAGTAATGAACTTGACTGGACAACCAAATCTAGACAAAATATTGCTTTCTAAAAATTGAATGATAACAATATATGTAGCTTGCCTTGTGGGGACTGCTTCAAACCATTTGGTGAAGCAGTCTGTGGCTGTCAGTATCCACCTATGCTGAGCTGAGGATGGTGGATGGATATCTCCTATAAAATCAAGGCCCCATTGCCTAAATGGTGCTTCAATAGAGATATGTTTTAAAGGTAAGGGCCACAAATTTCTTTTTCCATCGAAAATTTGGCATTCATGACAGATTGAAACTTCCTTGTACACATAAAAAAAAATACCAGGCCAATAGAATCCCGCCCTCTGTATTTTATGCACAGTGGTCTTCCAATAATGGTGCCCTCCACAGTCACCTTTGTGAAACTCTTTGATATCTTTTTTCAGTTCTTCCTCCAACAAAAAATTTAGCAAGATCCCACCTGGATCTTTCCAATACAAAGAATAGTCCAAAATGCAAAACTTTGCTGCTTTTAACTTCAAAAATCTGGCTTTGGTTTTGCTTAATTCAGGAGGAGCTTGTAAATTTCTTAATACATAAATAATATCAACATACCAAGGAAAATCAAGGAATTTTTGGGATACCCGTGGGACTGTCTCTTCTTCCGAATTTGTTGATAGGTCAGCAATGAAATTGATTCCCAAGACAACACAATTGGACTGTGCCATCGCCTTTTCAAGCCCCTGACCTTTAATAAACTTTGTAGCTTTGATCTCAAGGTCATATTCCAACAACAAAACTATCCACTTGTCCCTTCTACCTTCATAATCAGGCTGAGTCAAAAATTCTTTCACAGAATTTCTAGGCACATAAGCAATGATACGAGAATGCAAGATATAAGTTTTGAATTCTTTGAGGGCGTTCACCAAGGCATATGCCTGCTTTTCCATGATGTCATACCTCAATGGGGAGTCTCTCAAAGTCCTTCTATAATAGGCTATGAGCCTTTCAAAGTTTTGTTCATCTTTTTGCAACAAAACACCAACAATGGTGTGTTCTGAAGCAAAAGAAAACAAGATAAAGTCTTTTGCAAAATTTGGACTAGCCAACACTGGAGCTTTGGTCAGTGCCACTTTAATATCTTCAAAAGACTTCCTAGCTTCAAGAGTCCATTTTATCTCATTGCCTTTCATGAGCATGTTAGTGATATAATTTATGATTTCAGCCAAGTTAGGGATAAACCTTCTCAAAAAATTTACTTTTCCTAGGAAGGATTGTACCTCCTTCTTGCTCCTGGGTGTGCTAATCTTCAGAATTGCTTCTACTCTGTTGGGATCTATTTTTATCCCTTCCTTTGAAATGATGTGTCTAAGCAATTTTCCTTCTTGCATTTCAAAATTTGACTTTTTGGGATTTAATGAAATGCCAAACTTCCTACATTTCTGAAAAACCCTTCTTAGATGTTTAGGATGTTCATCACGAGAATAAAAAAATATAGTGAAGTAAATAACAATAAACTTATATTTCTCATTAGCAAAGGCTATGTCCATGGCCCTTTGGAAGGTTTCCCCTACATTCATAATCCCAAAAGTCATTTTTGCATACACGAAGGTGCCCCAAGGTGTTGTAAAAGTTGTCTTCTCTTGGTCATCAGGATGCACCATGGTTTGGTTGTATCTAGAGAAACCATCAAGCATTGATATCTTCTGAGATCCAACCACCTTCTGCAGAATATAATCCATCTTAGGAAGTGGATAATTGTCTTTGAGAGACACCCTATTTAGGTTCCAAAAGTCTACACACAACCTGATCTCACCACTTTTATTCCTGACAGGCACAAGGTTAGCCACCCACTTGGAAAATCTTAAGGACACTATAATTTTGGCATCAAACAACTTCCTTACCTCCTTTTCAATCAATGGTAGTAGTAGAGGATTTATTATTCTCAAATTTTGCTTGAAAGGTTTATGATCATCCTTGATTGGAATTACATGTTGAATTACCTTAGTATCATGGACCTTTAAATCCTCATAGCTCCATGCAAAGACATCAAGGAAATCTTTCATTAGGCTCATATACCTCTGTTTAATTTTTGGACTAAGTGTCTTGGATAGTTCGATACTCTTGGGATCTTTTTAAGTCCCAATGTTGCAATCTTCTATGTCCTCATCATTTGTAGTGATTTTAGGATTTCTGGCTACATCGTTGTTGTCAAAAATATTTTCCAATGGGACTAAGCCCTTGGGAATGATGTTGTTTTTGAGCTGCACTATATCCCTACCAACAATCTGATTTTGAAAATAGTCATCATTTGTGAACACAACTGCATCTTCACCCTCTTCACAACAACACTAATAATCAATATTTGAATTGGCAAATTCATCACTCATCTGAAGGAATCTTTCTACCTGTTTGTCATCTTCAAATATTTTCCAATATTTAATGTTGTCAGGTACTGTTGGCCTATGCTTGACTTCAATTTCATACTTTTTGTTGGGAAAAATTGGAATTTTGAAAACAGAGGCCGAAGTGGCCAAAGGATCAACAATTATATTCCCCCCCCCCCCAAGATTCACTGATAAATTATATTATGAAAACTCTTCAAGAAGGTCAAGTACTATATTCCTATATGCCCTCAATCTAGGATGCTTTGAGGAATTAAAGAATTGGAGGAAACCCTCATGCCCCCACCTATTCTGGCTTCTCCCGTTGCTATGATTTTTCCCGGAAAAGGTATTCCAGAAAACCCAAAACCAAGTTCAAGGGTCAAAGGAATTTCCATTTTAATCATTGCCACCCGACATTTCGTTGAACAAAATATCAAGAAAAGAATGTCACTAGTTGTAGAACTATGGGATATGGAAACTAGATTTGCTTATCTTGGTTTAATATTCAAAATACCAAGGAATATTTAAACTCAGGCTTGGAAAATGATTAAGGGTTCTACACTAATGGAGTTGTGATGTTTGGAATGAAAGTTTCGGCAATGACAGAGAAAGGAAGAAGGAAAGAAGATTTACCTTCTCCGAGCCACATCAAACAATTGAAATCCTATTAAATGGAAAGGATTAATGTATTAAAAGGACTGATAACCCGATTGACTGGCTTATCAAGAAGGAAAAAAGAAGCATATTTAAAAAATCCTTGATTTGGATATCCCTTGAACTACCATTGATGTCCTGGACCCTAAGTATCTTTAAAATTATATGCTCATGACTTGACAACATTTCAAGGAGAAAATTGAAGCATAAAAAAAGATGTCGGCTGAAAAGTTTGATAATATGATGGAGTTTACACATGATGACATTGACAGCTGGCTTGTCGAGTACACAAATAAAAATGAAGACATTGAAAATATATTGCAAAATTTATCTATTGATCTTAGGGAAATTGAAAAATAATTGTTTAATGTTAAGATAAAACAAGAAATAACTATTGCTCCATTAAGGGACTTTATCTAAGAATGGTTGAATAACTCAATCACCAATATTTTCAAAATTCCGGTGGAGGAAGTTATGACCGGTAATCAAAACGCAACCAACAAGAGTATAAAGGAAACGACACCAAACAAATGAAATGAGAGATACAATCATAGTAAGTTCATGCTGATCACATGATTCTTTCTTTATCAATTTTCATCTAGTTATTCTTCTTCTTTGAACAGAAAGGTATAACTGAATCATGATAACTTTCTCTTTGTCTTTTTACCAGATTTTGTTGTTTGACATCTGCCCAATTTTTGCCTTCTAATTTCTATCTTCTTGTATATGTTTACTTTATGGTCCATGAGATCCCTAATCCCAGTCCTTTGGAAAAATGCCTTTAAATTTCAAAGCATTGTAACATACATTTTTATTTTTTGAGAAATCCCAAGAGAACTAATTCGGGATTAGTTTTGGCTGTATTTTATAACTCTGAGTTTTGAGTATAAAGTATTTGAAATTGATATATCATAATCTTCTTTTGAGATATACATGTATTTACTCTATAAAAGTTCTCTTGTGCGTTCGAACCATCTTCTTTTATTTTGATGTGATAAAAAATCTTTATTTTCACTATGATGGATGTGAGGAAATTTTGTTTTTTTTCTGCAATGTGTGATGTGTGAGATTCCTGGTCCTTTATGAGGAATTCTCTTTTTATAAATATTCTCTTTTTCAACATTTTAATCTTTCTTTGAGCATAAAAGACTGGACCATTTTAAGGTCATATATTATTTCTTGATCCCGAAGTAATTAAGAATATCATAAGCCAAAGAGGAGTACCACCTCTATAAAAACATAGGAGGATTCATATCCTCATGAGGTTTTTGTTTCGATCCTAACGGATTTAAGCGTCAACAGGATGTGGAGAAGAAAATTTGTTGAGGGATTACCCCCATAGGCAGCAAGACAATAGGAGCATCTACAACATCCAAGAATCTACCATAGTCAATGATGTGGCTAGGAGCATGCCACAAATTTATGTAGCAGTGGATAATCGATAAGCTAATCACCAAGCTTCAATAGTGGAGATGGAAGGTATGATTTCCAACCATCTTGTTTATATTTTTATTGACCCTAGTTCTAACTGGAGTTATGTTGCCCTTGAAACTGTGGACAAATGTAATTTGTAGCCAGTAAAACATACTAAATCATGGCTGGTACAACTAGCCACTGGGACAAAAGGAAAAGTAACAAAGGTCTTACCAACAAGCGATTCATTTTGAGTAGGTTGTCCACCCAAGCAACTCTAAATATACTTCCTTTAGGATCTTATGGCCTACTGATTGGCATGGATTGGTTGGCTGCCCATAAATCCAAGTTGGTCTGTTATAATAAAACATTGGAGTGTGAAGACGAGGAAGGGAGGAAAATAACCCTACAAGGAATTCAAAATCGTGTCTTAGTGAGACAAATATCATCATTTCAAGTGAAGAAGTATTGCAGAAAAGGATGTCCTTTGTATGCAATACAAGTGTTGAACTCAGTTGAGGACAATAAACCAAGCCTAGAGGACCATCCTATATTAAGAGAGTATGGAGATGTGTTTCTAGAAGAGGTACCAAGTCTACCTCCAAGAAGAGATATTGATTTTTCAATAAAACTTGTACCCAGAGCGGTGCCAATGTCTAGAGCACCCTATAGAATGAGTACACCAGTGATATTTGAGCTCAAACTGCAACTAAAGGAGATGTTGGAAAAGGGTTACATCCGACCTAGTGTTTCCCCTTAGGGAGAACCAACCTTGTTTGTGAAAAAGAAGGATGACACACTCAGATTGTGCATAGACTACCGACAACTAAACAAGATGACCATTAAGAATAAGTATCCCTTGCCGAGAATTGATGACCTATTTGACCAACTGAGGGGTGATACAATATTTTCTAAGATTGATTTAAGTTCGGGGTACCATCAAGTCCGAATTAAGAATGAATACCTCCATAAAAAAACCTTTAGGACAAGATACGGGCACTATGAATTTGTGGTGGCACCATTTGGGCTTACCAATGCACCAACCACCTTTATGTGCCTGATGAATATTGTACTCAACAAATTCTTGGACAAATTTGTGTTGGTATTCATAGATGACATTCCGATCTATTCTAAGAG